>JAHZNI010001644.1:0-11867 GCA_027744415.1 Seira ritae | reverse complement strand
TCCCCCGCATTGGATCATACTGACGACGAAAAAATGTTCCCCGACTCATAACGCTGCCCAAACGATGCTTGCCGAAATCATTTCCAATGCTTTAAATCTCAGATAGTTTGCATAATTTTGTAGTCAGGGAGGGCATTTCTCTGCAAATAAGACAAATTCTAGCGATTTTGTCACAAAAATGTGTTTCAAAAAATTCCAAATTTATAAATGCATCCATTTTGATGTTTGCAATTTTAAGTTGGACTTGTATGTTGCTCATCAGTTTCTTAAAGACACTCTTTAAATCATACAGTTTGAAAGAGCACAAAATTCTCTACAAGATGAGCATACCATATTGTTTATCAATTGCAAGCTTTAAGTAGAAAAAAATTGTTACATTTAGTGTTCATTAGGATTTTGATTAACTAAAATACGAACTAAGTTAACATAACCAGCACTGTCCTTCATAATCACAGATTTTGCTCTTATCTTTTGCCCCATAACTGGTGGGAAGGGCATACGTCTTACATATTATGCAAAGGACAGTTTCTGGAAAGAAGGTGTTTCAGTAACACGATATTTGATGATAGTGTTCATTACAATGTTGATCATACCCTACTTGCAATTGCTAGGAGGAGTGTAAGGAACAATTTGGCAAAATTAATCACAATATCTTATTCAGTTCTCGAGATGTAAAATTTTTTTATTCACCCGTTCGGTCGATGGTCACACAGATTAACGTTTTATGACACATGACGGCGCATAGACAATTCATTAAACTTTATTTTAAAACTGAATATACTGGCCTTTACCATATTGTATATTATTCCAATGCGAGAATATTGAATTAATCTGTACTAAAATGAATGGAAAGATTGTACGCCAATCGTTTCTTACAAATTTTCATACTGTGGTGATGGCCAGTGAAGCAATGCTAAATTATGCATTTGCATGCATGTTTGTTTTGGCTTGTTTTGCATGATCTCAAATTGCTATTGTTTCCTGATCTTTTATGATATCTTCGTTTAGGTGGAAAGTACAATGAAGGATGCCATTGTACAAGTCTAAAGTCCTGCAGGCACGCCATCGCGCTGCTGTCGTCGGCTCAGCTTAATCGTCATCATCAGTGTCTATAAACAACAGCAGCAGCGGTCGGAATGCCAAAGCTACTTCTACGGCAACATCGTCACCATTACCATTCTCAATAAAATGTGTTTCCGCTGCCGCTGCATATACTCCCGCTCAAAACTCAAAACAACATGCTTCGAAGGTTCTATCCCAGGCAGAAGAGGATCGAAGAAGTAGATATGGCCTAGCAATGCATAGAAATTCTAGTCCCCAAGCGTTCCCAACTGAAGAAGAACCAGAACCTAATAGGTCATTATTACATGCCGACGGTGAAGAAGAAAATGAAGATGAAGTAATGACCAGTACACCTGCTTCTACTTCAACAGGAAGGAAACGCCCGCCGGAAAGAAAGTGCCGGCAGTCTGAAACCGTGTTGGAAGTCGAAGATGTAACAACACTGGCAAGCAAGAACAGGAAGCCGTGTTCATCAAGCCGAACCTCCACTTCCCCCATGAAGGTCAATGTCAACAGAAAATCACGTCCTGGTACAAAGTCGAAAACTCAGGATACTTATAGGCAACGTCCCCCTCCACCAGCCCCATCCACCACAACTTTTAATGGAAATGCGATGAAGATTGAAGTGGAGGGCGAAGAAAATTATGGCCCCATTGTCGGGATAAGCAGCGGTCGTAGGATATCTTCAACTGATAAAGACAACACCAGCAGACCCAGACCCGTTTCTCCTGAACCTGAACAGCTTGGAACAGGAAATGTTGGAAGTTATCGACGAAGTGATCGGAGGACCTTCCGCTGGGGAGAAGGCGAAGATAGTAACTTTGTCATGGAGTCTTCGTCATCTGAAGCTGACTCGGAAGAAGAGGAATGGCAGTTGAGATATCGAACAGCTGGTAATACGGAGACGACTAGTATTTCTTCGCAGACTATGGACACTTCTGCTAGTGTGGTTGGGGTTGGGGAGAGTGAGGCTTTAATGTATGATCAGAATGATAGGGATTGGCAGAAGTTTTGTGAGAATGTGAGGATGCAACCGGACAGCGTAAGTGAAGTCATTACCGTTTTCATATTTAATTTAATGTTGTAATTGAGATTGTATTATTGTATAATTGTATTTGTTTATTACATTATATAGGCACAGGATCAGCTAATTAGGGAACTTGTGGACGCAGGAACTGGCGGCTCAGCCCTGTTGGGAAAGCTCATTTGTCGCACATTAAACGGGAAAAGTAATGATGAGGATACTCCCGTGATAGATTACGACTTGCATGAAAAATACGCTGTCATGGTAAGATTTCTTTTCACTAAACTTATTTTACAAATTGAAGTTCATATTAGCAAATAAATATACTTTCCCCCATTTGAATTTTTAGATCATACAAGCCATCCTCACAGCAACGCTTCGTCACGACAACAACAACGAGAACATCGTCGATATCGTCAACATGATCTTCGTGGAGTTGCGCCACTTCTCAACGGATGTTCTCTACAGCATTGTGGAGGATTGTCTAAAATACTTGAAAAACGATAAGGATAGGGACGGCTTCCTTCCTCCGAGATGGTATCAGATATTGGGGCAGATGGTTTCAGTTCTGGTGGGCAGGGGATATATCAAGCATGAGCTGGATGTCATCAATGGACGGACCTACAAGGAATATGTCGTCAATGAAATCTGCAGATTGAAGTGGTCTACGGAGAATACAGCGTCATTGATTGCGATTTTTAGGTTAATTTCCAAACACTAATAACAATTTTAATGAAATGAAAGTTTTGAAGACATTATGAAAATTAATTCACTTATTGTATTATGTACTATTTTATGTAGACACCTTCCCGAACTTGATGACTCTGACCTGAAGAATATTCTTTGCCAAGTTCGCGCTTGTGTCAGCAACTTCCGCGCTGCCGCCGTCCCTCCGATCATCTCTCAATTGATATCTCTGATTGGATGCAAGTGTCCCCTTGAACTCCTCTCCATCTGCTCGGATTACTTTGGCCGTGTAGACTTGACTGACCGAGGATCGCTGGAAGTGAGGCAGAAGCGGAATGCCCTCGGGACTGTAGTATTTCATTTCCTGGAGGCTGCGAGGCACTCTGTCACTTTGCTAAAGGCTGCTTTGAAGATTATCAAGGCGTCATGCTTCAACTTCGGCCTTGTCATGAATCCCTTTGTGCTCTCTATTGTTTTGGGCTTGACCAAATATGAGCATTGCCACGATATCGTAAGTAAAAGTTAATATCGATGGCTTTTAAGTTAGTTAGTTTTGATATCGATCGAGTTGTAAGAGGCATTTTCAGTTTAAGTGTATAGGACACAAGCATTTTTGGGGCATTTGAGAATTGGGTATCAAATTGCTTAGAAAAATTCAGGATTCGTTTCAACCCGCTCTCTCAAATTGCCCCAAAAATCCTTGTGTTCTATACGCTTTAACCGAAAATGCTAATGTGCCCTATGCACTTTAACTGAAAATGCTTATGCGTCTCTTACAACTTAAGCCATCGATTTACATAAAGTGAAAGTCATGAAATTCAAGCATACATATGAATTAATGCTTCTTGTTTTCCATGTGCAGATTGTCGATAACTTGAAAATCTCGGTTGTCAAATCGTTCTATTCCACTTCCTTGAGTAATGTGAGCTATTGGTACAAGCTTACTTGTGGTCGTGATGAGGACACGGTCTTTAAGACTTTCACTGTCGTGCTAGAGTCCAAGTAAGTTTGCTTGCCTTTTGGCTAGTCCAGTCTTCTACTTTTACCTTCTTATGCAGCGCCTCGGAAGTCGAGTTCATGTTTGGTGGAATCAAGGAGCTGGGACTTTCCCTTCTGAACTGTGAAAGTCTCCGGAACAAGTACCCGAACACTTTGGAAAAGTGTCAGAAGCTGGGGACCTATCTACTCACTTCCCTCGTCAAAATCTCGTCGGAAGAGTTACCAGGCACAATGAAACTGCTGCTTAAACAAACTTCGTCCAAGTCCACTGCTAATATCCGTAAGTGGTTTTAAAATAATTATTGAAACGAGAGTTATGACAATTTAATATTAATAACATAACTTTTGTGTAGAATGCCTCGCGACATGCTTGAAAATGCGGACTAGGCAAATCATCGCTCCCTCTGCCATTGGCAGAGCCTGCGAGATAATTCGTCACTTGCCAATGATGGATTCTCAGTCAGCAGCTTTGATAGTTTGGGCCATGTCTACTGCCTTGCAGCTAAGCTACACTTTGATGGATACGCTTATGGTTATTTTGCGCAAAACTGTGTGGAAGTGAGTTTGAAAAGTTAAAATTATTAGCTTAATCTTATCATAACTAAATTAGTTTCTAAATTTATTTATTTATTTGCAGGTCGGTAGAAGCCCGAAGAACAGCAGCCAGAGTCATGGTTATCCTCCTCTCGAACGCCCAAGTCGTTGGTGATGTTCCCTTCAGCCAATACAGTGAGAGCCAACGCTTTCTCTGTACGGACAGTGCTTCACAGCATAATTCAATGCAGCTGCCTGACAGCCAACCCCTCTGCCTTGAAATATTGTCGTTGACGAAGCGATGCTTGAGCTATCAAAATGAAATCCGAGAAGAACTGTATCTGGGTAGGGTCAAATTGCTTTTTCACTCATAATTTGCGAATTCAGTTTCGTATCAACGTTAGCGTGACCATATCATTTAAAATTCCACTAATTATAGGTTTCCACCCGGTTGTCCGCAAGAATCCCGCCCTTTGCGAATTAGTATGCAATCAGGTCCTTGCACATGCTAAGCAATATGTCGTAGTACCCGAGGAAAATAACGATGAGAATGAGGATGTCATTACGGAGCAACCAAAACTGCGTTTGAAGTCAGTCGTGGAGATAGTAGCCCAGAGTAGCTCTAACCCAGTCATCATCAAGGTTAGTTAATTCACGTAAATGCATTTTGATTTAAAATCCTCAAAATGAACTGTCGAAAATTAATTTACCTATATATTCCATTTCTTTTACTCCTTCACAGGAGGAACTGGGCTTTCTGCTTCAGTGCATGTCCTTCGTCGTCATCCACACTCACAGGGCCTTTCATGCAATAGAAGATGGACCGCCAAGAGCAGTGACTTATCTCGCGGAATTAGTGAGGCAAATGATTAGTGCCATTCTTGCAATGGGACCTCAGGCTGTTGAAATCGTGCGTAGATAAATACAAAAATTTAAATTGGAACTTGATATTCTCGCTGTAATTTTAAGGAGGGAATTTTTCTATTTCAATTAGATTGCTTCCCAGATCGTTACCGACGCTGGCGGTATTCATCCCCTCGATACGGTCCGCTACGTGGAGAACGTGCTCAATATCCAAATAATGCAGGCGATCGAAGCTTCCATTGAATGTCTCGCCATGGGAGGTAACGAGAAGGATGCAAGGGCGGTGAAGAAGCTGCTCGATTTGTATAACACTGTTTCCGAGAACTTGTTGGAGGTAGATAACTTTTTGGATTTATATTTTGTTGTGCTAAAAATTAAGTCGCTAATTATATAAATATCTAATTGCCTTTTTTGAATAATCATTTCAGAAAGAAAAAGCCCCACCCAAGCCAAAAGCAAAGAAAAAGAAAGGCAAGGAGAAGGCCGACAAGGAAAATACCTTGAATGACACGGACAGTGTTTCGGATGCGTCGGGAATCCAGGCAAGAAGAGGAGGATTCAAGAAGCCAGAGGGACCAAAGAAGGTGGTGTACTTCCACATCATGAACTTGGAGAGTGTTGCTGAGATGCTAAAGACTTTGTATTCGTGAGTTTAGTTTTATGCCAGTGTATTTAGTCTAGTTTAAGATATTATGATATTAAAATTTAAATTTGTTTTTAGAGCCAAATCGGACAAGGGCGTACTCCGTTCTGTCCACACCAACGAGGACTTCGAGAAGCTCCTCTTGTCCGTCACTCAGAAGAAGTTAGAGCGATTCGTTAGAAAGGAGCCATTACGTGAGAGGAGCCGTACCTCTGAGAAGGTCCTGCAGATATTCGCTGACATTGCTAGGTACTTATGTTTACACTACTACCTGTTTTGTCATTTATTAGATAGTAGATAGTCGCATAATATGGAATGCTTTTCCTTTTTTCCATAGTGCTATATGGAATGGTTTATCTGGACAAAATTGTGGAGCTGAGGAAGCACCTGAAATCGAAGCGACTGAGATCGTCAAATTGAGGCTGGAAGTCGTCAACGGAATAGCAAAGTATATTTGCTCCCTTGAATCGCCTGTTAATCTCTACATGATCAAATTATTTGGTACTATATTTCTCCATTTCAAATTAAAAATCATTTAAAGTTTTTTGTTTGTCGATGGTTGCAACTACGTAATTTTTTTTACCTTTTAGATGTTGTCGAGGATGACGCGTCCTACGACCAGGCATTTCCCAAGTTCTTCAACTCGTGGAAAGCCATTCATGGCTGCATTCCTCTGACGGTGGAAACTGACGCGCATCAGTTCCTGTTTTATATTTTAACGCATTTCGCGCAGCCATTATCTCCGGACACTCGTGACGTGACGAATGCTAGCCAGGTGAAGATAAAGATATTTCTATGCCCTTCTTACAGTTTAATTTATGTGATTTCTGAATAGACTTATAGAAATATATATTTGCATGTCATTGGCCCTATTTAGGTTTCGAATTGGCTATGGAGCTACATTTCCAATTCTGGTGATAAATCTGAAGCGGCTGATTTCCAGTTGGCTGACGCTGCATGTACATGCTGGCTGACGTACATGATGAAAGGGAAAGGATACCTCGAGCAACCTTCGGGAAGTCAGCAGGATGTCTTAGTCCTGGCCAAAGCTGTTCGAGGGGAGTTGGGCGATAATGAGCATGTAAACTGAAACCACAAAAGTCTCAATTTTAAAATCGTTTTTGAACGTTGCACTGACATTAACTTCCTTTTAAATTATTTTTTTTCCAGACAAAGGAGGAAAACAGCGAACAGCCGCATGCAAAAATTACGCTCTGGATAGTCAACGAGGAGACTGCTGGAAGTGTCCTCAATATTCTGATGGATCACATAGAGCTTCGCCTTGGCCATATTTCTGCGTTGTTGGGGAAGCTCAGATTTCATCCATTTGATAACGAAGTGGCAATAAGTGAGTCTAGTACTTACATTACTACTATACACCCAGACCTAGATTCCTGATTGTGATTTAAAACTATTTTGTTTTCAGCAAAGGCTGCGGAAATCAGAGAAAGTTGCTTCAACATGATGATTCAGGTCATCAAGGTTTGCTTGGAGTTGATCGTCACTAGCTTCTCCGCAGGTTTGTCTGCGACGACGATGCTAAACGCCATCCCGCAAGTTTTTGATGTTCTCTCTGGCTTCGCGGAGTACTTCATGGAGCTGTCCCGGACAAAATTGAATTTTTCTATTAAAGGGTATGTCTGCAACTCATTAAATATATTTAACTTATAGGAAGGCAGCTGATGGTGATTTAGGAAAGTGTTAAACTTCATGTGAATATTATGAATTTATTTATTATTTGTTCGCAGATTCGCTGGCCCAGTCAATTTAATGAGCAAAGAGTTTCAAGCCGCTGTGGAAGGAATGGTTGATCATATAGAGGTGAAATTATCGTTTTATAATTTATTTAGTTGTTTTTCTTTTTCTCAGTTCATGAACTCCGTTTGACTAACTACTTTCCTTTCCTGGTGTTTTAGAAAGTGCAACGAAGCCACGCGGAGACAGTAATGGCACAGCACGCGGCCAAGACCAAAGGGAATACGGGACCTTCAAATGCTGTTAAACAGCAACTGTCGTTGGAGAAGAAGCTCATCCCTGGCGTAGTATACAGTATTGAGAAGTACGATCAGCAAATCCTGGTTTTATCCAAGGCATTGGGAAAGAAAGCCGTAAGTCCATATATTATTTTGTAGATAATAAGGCATATATGTATGTAATTGAGAAAAAGTGATTGGTTTATAAATTGTATTTGCGTATTGTTTATATGTGGCAATGTAGAAGAAAGGAGTTTTCCTACGAGTTGGCATGAAACTGAGTAGCCTGCGGGACATTAAAATCGACCACAAGAAGGTGACCGAAGCTCTCAAGAAAAACGAAGGTCCGAGGTTAGTCCGGGATATGTCTACTGTTCCGGATGCTTCCATCCGCGATGGTGATGTCGATGAGACTGGACCCGTAAGTTTATATCTTTGATTAAAATTAGATTTTTATACGTTTCCCATTCATTTAAAATATTTCTTTTAAAATAATATCGCATTATATTACGTTTGTTTTTAGGGAAACGCAAGAAACCCAGCACGGGATGAAAATAAGGGGAAGGGACGTAAGCGGAAGCCAGAGAGTGAGGAGGAGGTTGTAGAACTCAACTGAGGTTGAGGCGTTCTACTTCTTTCTTTTCCTGACCCTAATATTTGCACCTTATATAATTATCTTAGAATAATGATAATGATAATCATTAATTAAAGTATTAAAACCAGCGTGTAATTCTAGTTTTAATTTCGCATGTAAAGTTAAAATTAAGGTTTCATTAGAAAAGCCATTATAAGGACGAATGATAAGGCGGTGTATGTATTAGTTTTCCTTATTCATTATCGATTTAATTTATTCCTTAATTTTTACGTCAATAAATACTTCGTTGTCTTCTCAAGAAAAATTCGATCCTTTTTAGAATCAGAATTGATTCTCATGCTTTTGTTTATGGTGTCCGTTTGTCGCTGAACACAGTTTAGTTCGATAGGGATAAGATATTGAGTGGAAATTTGATACANATGCTTTTGTTTATGGTGTCCGTTTGTCGCTGAACACAGTTTAGTTCGATAGGGATAAGATATTGAGTGGAAATTTGATACATAGCGGTTGGGCTTTTGCACGAACCCTAATGAATTTCAACCCAAACCGATGTATAGGGACAAAGTTATTCTAGTTTTAGTGACCAAGGTACGTTGACCACTATTTTTATTCAAAACAGGCAATAAATATTTGGGACAATGTGAAATGAATCTCAATTTAAGCAAACATGTTGCCATGACAACCGCGCATTATTTGTGTTGATTTTTATCTGGATAAAATTGGACGGAATAATCAGGGTGCGACATATATTGCGAAAATTTGATGGACAAAATAAAAATGAATGAAATGGAAGAAAGTGGATGGATAAGAAGAAATGGACGATAAAATATGTTAGGCAGGAAAATAAGAATATGATGCAATTTTGTTTGGGCAATAACTTCACGCGTGTTTTACAGGTTATGAAGAAATATAACGTTTTGAGTCGATATCACAAGCTCAGTTTGAATTTTTGTCATTCCTTCAGAAACATAAAGTTGCATAAGAGAAATTAAAATTTAACGTACGAAACAGAAGCAGTTTAATGGACAGACAGTCTTTATTTTGCCTTTAAATATGGCTTAGACGTCAATAAGCTCTTGTATCATTAATTATTTTTTATTAAAACTAATAACATCCATTTCATCTAGGGCTTCACTCTCATGTCTCATTCACCTCGTTTCAGGTGGATAAAACCATTTCATCCTGGATGGATAAAATTACTATCCTCTGGATGGTCGCACCCTGGCAATAATGAACTTCCTAATAATCAATGTGTTCTATTGTATGAATTTTCCATTTCAGTTTTTCTGTCGTCCGTATTATTGTCCAATTAATCAATTCTGATTCTCACGAACTTGCCGCATTTGGGTTTTTCCTTAATTAAGTAAGGATTCGTACAATAGCTTAAAATACGCTTTTTCGGTGCAGCAAAGTAGTAGCATACATGCACAGGATTACAAAATATGGTTTAGTATTCATTCACTTTGCCCCAAAATGTACAGCTCGCTAGTCTTCTGCATTCAGCGAATTTTAAAAGCGTGAATTCGTCCCTTCACTAGAAAAAATGACCAAGCCCTCTTGGTTTTTAAGTAGCGAAGCTAATTTATAATTTGGGTGTTTTTCCCCATTTTCTTCCACTTCTTTTGAAGAAGAAGCTGGAGAAAGTGGCTGCAGATCATGTGGACCTACCTGCCGAACCCGAAGTCACTGAATTGGAAACTTCCGTTCCATCGAAAAAGTTGAAGTTTGAAAAGACCACGAAGAAGGATATTATGTCATCTTTTCTTCAAGAAGACGTGAAATGGATGGAGCATGATGACGAGGACTTCTTGGATAAAAAAAGTCGTATGAAGAACGTCCAAGTTAAGAGAGAAGTTCTGCGGTGGATGAAAAAGGAAAGAGATCCTTGGCTCGTCTTCCTTCCGGAAAAGGACCTACTGCACGTCTTTGCTGGTGCAATTACTGCAAAAATAGCTTGTCTGATTCAGGAAAGATCCGGTATCAAGTCCACACTAGGCACTTACGAAATAAGTTGCGTTATCGCTGTGATCGTGAGGAGTGCTCCAAGGCGTTCTTCTACAGATTTGTGCACTCAAAAAGGTACAATAAAGATTGCAGCGCAGGTACAATAAAGATTGCAATGCAGGTACAATAAAGATCATTGAATCGTTTTGTTTGCAACAATAATTTTCACGTTTTTCGTATTTGACGCTTGACAAGTACAACTTGTTTCATTCAGTTTCAAGGTTTATATTCTACTATTTAATAAGTCTGGTGTGGGTGTGGCTTTCGTCTTCATAAACATCTTTTTCGTTGACACACTTTCTTTTGAAAACTACGAATTGTATAATCAATGGTTTCATTGTCATTCGTTTACCCAAAAACCTCAAACAAATTCTCTTAACATATTTCACCCGTTTGATCTTCTTCCGATAGGCCAGCAGTGGCTTGAAAGAGGGTACTGCTTCACCTCTCTCACCAATTATTGCAGTGGATCACAGGCTTCGACTTTACTGGAAAACTGTTCCAAGAAACCTCATTGGCTAACCGTAATGATGAAAACGAGGACTTCACCATTGTGTAAGTACTTTAATTCAAACGCATACATGCCGCCAACAGAAACCTGTCAAGATTCCAAGTTGGAATTAGTTGATCAATTGATTGTTGATTGTAACATAAAAATAACTTAGCTTGCCTTCATCAAAAATGTTGTATATAATTTTGATTGCATGCATGGATGTGGTTGAATGGCTATGAATGCATGGTTCAACAACTGAAGTTTACCTGACTTAGGAACTGTAATTTGGTCCTGCTGTAGTCGCCGAAAAAGCGAAACGAACAAAAATATCCAAAAAAGGAAACATAAGGTTACTTATGCGTAGCATTTCTGAACACCCGCACTATTTATGGAAAAGGGAAAAAAGACCACGAATATTTAACGCAAATCTTCTCTTGAGCATTTTCTTAGGATCGTTTTCAGGCGACCCTATTTTATTGTTTGCGTCCGATGTAGACTTACTGTCGCATAGTACGTATTATGTCATTGAATATTGTATCTAGTATCTACCTATATATGAAACATATTTCGATGAATGTTTATTAAGTAGCAAAGCTACAATATAATTTAGCGTCCTGTAACAGTTAAGAAAATGACCTATTGACCTGACATTAAACCAGGGCCCATCCAAAAGACATGTGGCTGTGGAGCCGATTCCATTTGAGAGATTTTCTTGTCGGATTTAACATGGGGAAGCGAGATGACCCCAAAGATTGACCTATAACTCGAGAACGGTTTAATGTGGTTAGGTGCGGGGCAACGTGACACTAGTCCTGAAAGCTAAAGTCTTAATCCAACAGCTGTCTACTTAGAAGTGAATCTTGTGCAAATTAAAAAGAATTTAAAATAAACGATCGCCTATCAAATGGTTTATTTGTTAAATGAATTTAAAATGGAATTTATTTGAATTAAACAGACTTGTACGTATTTTGCATTGTATTGGTGAAGTA
>JAHZNI010001643.1:0-12676 GCA_027744415.1 Seira ritae | reverse complement strand
AAGACCAACAGAAGATATCCACTCTACTCACCTATTTAAATTCAAACGCATCCAAACAAACACCGACGATTCTTTTTCCTGATCCTAAAGCTATGTTCGAGTGTATCTATATCTTACGTGAATTACTGAAACCGTAAATTTCTTACTAAACTTAAGATAGTAATTGATTACTGAATACCTATTTAAATGCTACGTTTATTTTTTTATTACAAGTAAGATCATTTGAAATTTGTGTGGGAGAACAATTCCCTCTCTAGATAGTTCTCGCCAGGCAGAAATATTTACAAACTTGCTTTTTTAAGGAAAAAAGTCCTTTTTATCTGTAAAATTTAGAGTGAAGCCTTTTTACAGAAGCGCTTTTGTACGATATATAGTCACACACTAGTCTATGAATTCAAACTACCGTAATACTACAAGTGCTTTGTTGGTAGCCTCCCTTGGTTTCTTAATACCAATATTTATTCCAATAAAATTATAACAAACACTCTTCATTCACTTACATTCGAAAAAAAATCTTCCTGGATTCTGGATAGTTACATAAGTAGATTATTATATTCAAATTCAAAGCTGGGCAAACTCAAAGATACTTTTTTTTAATTTAAATTTATTTCAAAACCGAATAACTGTCGGGAAAGGAAAGACTCATTTAGCGCAGGATTGATTGTACTTTTGGAAATTTTCACATTGTTCATCAAATTATCAGTTTGTACCGAAAAAATGAATTATTAAGGTGACTGAATTGCTTTCCAATTTATGTATATGGTTCTGGCAGACGTGATTAGGTTGAAGTTATGCATTCTTTGAAAAATCACGAAAAAAAATCAGTGTAAACTAGATAAATGA
Organism: Seira ritae; assembly: GCA_027744415.1. NCBI lineage: Eukaryota > Metazoa > Arthropoda > Collembola > Entomobryomorpha > Entomobryidae > Seira > Seira ritae. Next base: position 11,833 of record JAHZNI010001643.1, on the reverse strand, counting down.
AGTAAAATACATTCTTTTATCGAGTTAAATTGACTCTAAATAAATTCATACATAGATTTACACACAGGATGACTTACAGACATAGTTATTAAAATGAGCGATTTGTTAAATGGAAAGGTCATGGTTTGCAGAAAAAATCTTGAATCTTGATTTTTACCTCTCTCCACTAGAAGAAGTTCAGTATACGACAATGCATCTATTTTGCTGCATTTATAGTGGCTGTTGATTGTTTTTTGGTATTATTGGTTTGGTTTGGTTGTTATGGCGTGGCAGATGTTAAAGATGAGTTCACTCCAGCAGTCGAGTCTCTCTGAATTCTTCTTAGGAACAGTACAAGGACAGCTCGCCTCCAGAACGCCACGTTGTAACCGATCTCGCTTTTAACTGAAATAAAAAATGATAAATGCGGAATAATTTTTAGATAATATATAACTCACGTTGTTATTATTATATTATTATTATTGCTTTTATTGGAAATAACGTAGTATGCGCAATATAATACACGAGAGCAATAGCAATCTTGATGATAAGAAAGGAAATACCGAGGGACTTTCACACCCACGGTTTTTCAAATGCCATAATAATATTACCTACTCTTACTTTTCATATATTGCATTGTATTGTATGCATTCTACTTTACAAGAGCGTGTGTGTATTAAATACAATCGATGAGTGTGTGTGTATGTATTATATCTTATGTTTTTTTATCGCTACATTTTCCTCTTACATTAAAAGTCACACTTTTGGCCCAACCTTTTTTTATCCATCTTAGGTAGTTTTTTGAGTATGAGAGTTCATGTTTGATCGTGAAGTTTTGATATGATACCTCATAAATAATACTGATAGCCAAGATCATGTCTTGCAATAATGAAATGAATCATTTTTTACTTTTTCTACTTCTCTTTGTGTTCTCCACACCACACATACTCACACTCACACAGGGGCAGGGAGAAACGGAGTGAACGAAACGAGTGGAGTGGAAGTGGAATGGTGTTCTAACTCTAGCCCAGATAGGTACACGTTTTTATTCGTTCATTCAGTCGGGTAGCGAGCGTATAAAGTAACGACAACATCAACTTTCCAATACCGCACACAACTTTTTAATGGCGCAATTGTGGTGTCTACACACAAACGCTAAATTAAATATCAAACTGAGTCTGTGTGTCCCTTGCATAAAATACGACAGGTCCAAATATATATATTTTTAGCGCTGCATTAAAAAAAGTTCTTTGTGTGATGCAGAGAGAGAGCAACTCGAACATGTCCGGGTCAAGTAGCCAATTTCTCTAGGGAGGAGTAGCAGAGTGCCGTCATCATTACCATCATCATATCTTCTCAAATAACTTTACTTTATTTTTATCAGGCTTTGGAGGCATTAATACCTCTGCAAAGGGCCCATAGTAAATATAAGTAAAATGCAAAAAAGGAATCTATTTATTGGCTATTATGTCGATGATCGAAATAAATATCTTCATTGAGAACTATCCCATCGTCAAGTCATTCTCGCTATCACCGCAATCGTAGTAGTAATAATCATGAAAATGCAAAAGGGACACATACCCCACCGCGCCAACCATACATACCCAGTCCTATCTATTTCAGTTGGGTTTTATATTCCATTCAGCTGCAACATCAGAGCAATCAGTTTTTTTCCAGGACATTCCGATAAAAGAAAAAAAGTTTATTTTCCATGAAAATGGAATAATGTAACGCTTTGCATTATTATTATTCTAGGTCAAATAAAGGGGAAAATCATAGTTTGCCTTGTAAGAGGCTTCTTAGGAATCATTCCTTCTTCTTCCTTCTCCTCCTCGTCATCATCATTATAGTAATGATAAAAGTAATAATAATACTATTTCCCTTGCACATTTATTCCTCTCCAGTATTTCTCTCATTCCTTCATTCGTTTCCTAGTATTATTCTCCTGTGACTTGAACAAAAATAAGTTCACTTTCCCTTTTTGCTGCATCAGAGGAAAAATTTGCTGCCGGTTCAGCTCAGTTCTAGTAGTAAGTAGGTAGTACGGAGCAGAAGAAAAAAATGGAAAATAGCAGAACATGAATAACTAGCGATTCTTTTGCTACAGGAATTTTCTCTGGAGAAAAGTGTCCAACCAGAAGATATCGGTATGGTCCTTTAGAATAAACTGGAAAGGAAGAAGAGCGAGAAAAAAAACTCAAGCACGCACGCCACCACGCCAGACCTCTTCTTATTATATTCCTGAATGTGAAAGGAAGTAAACATACTAGTGAAAAAAATTCTTTTTATATTAAACTGGGAATCCTGTAGAAATGTGGATGTGATGTTGCTGTTGCATTACTCCACTGCTACACATACATAGTATCATTATTAATATATTTATAGTGAATGTCTTTAATATATTTGCTTATTATTATTTCTTCTTTCTTTTTTTTGTGCTAGAGACGTACCCAAGGAAAAGAAGGGATAGCTCAATAATGTGGACATCCTTCCATAAATCATGTCATTTTCCCATTGTAGAATGCCATGATGCCAAGGCCTGAAGTTGATGCATAAATCATACAATCTTCCACAACTCTTTTCCTTTCTTTTCTTCTGGAAAGAAAAAAAAATTCTGGAGTTCCAGAGAACATACCTACTAGCACATAGCTGAGCGTTGTGTGAGTGTGTGTGTGTATGTTGCAGTGTTTCCTTTTCTTCTACAATTTATTTTAAGGAAAATCTGCACACTGACTGCACACCAGCGAAATAACTTTTTGTTACTGCTACTGCTGCTACAGATATTGGTAAAAAAATAACTGGAGAGGAAGACTCGCCTTTATGATGGTGGGCTTTTTCTCTTCGAGAGAAAGAAAACTGCAAAACAAAATGCACCTCACGGGATAGAACGAAAGTACTATAGCACTTTATAAATGGTAAATCGGAAACGATGGTCATGATCATATTGGAGGGACTTGCAGACATTGTTCACATCGTCTAAGAATAATCTTACAATTAGTTTTCTCTGGACAAGTAAAAGAAGTGGGAATCGATACTGCATTTATTGGTATGTATGCTGTTAAGGTATCCGAACATTCCTCCGATTCCACCATGGGGAGCCTTACTTACGATTAGCTCAGCGGAAGCCAAGGAACCGCACCATGGGGAAAGGTATAGGCTTATGGGAGAACGTATAAATCAACTTTCAAAATTATTATATTCGGGTTCTAAATTAAAGTAATTAATATCTACCAGACACAACCGTTATAATATTCCTTTCATTTAACGAATATCTAAGAAGACTTGATTTGGTGAATTCATAATCCCAAATTACTTATACAAGACGATAGACGATAGGCAAAGGATTTTCATTTAGTTCTTTCCTCCTTTCTGTGATCACTAATATTTGAAAGAAAATAATTTCTGACATAAACCATTTTTGCTTGAGTCATAAAATATTGAACGAGTTTTCTTTTCTCATGCGAACATTTATGATATTTTATTATTGAACTTCAATACATGGAATCAGATCGAATTCCCAATTCCCTTAAAAAGTTTTTGCAAGAAAAACAAGAAAGGAAAAAGTTTGTTCCTGAAGCAATAATAAAAGTCATCGATTCAAATAAAATTGATGTTGTAAATATAAAAACTTTGCCAGCCACTCGGAATCTGGAGAAGAAGAAGTTGATCGGATTTTCTTCGTGAGTTTTGTGCGAGCAGTAGTATCTCGGTTTTCATTGAAATCAATACTAATCCCCTATTCAGGCTATTTTTGTTGGGTTGGGATCTTGCAATACTAATTTGAGTGGTATACTACTTGCTGGAACTACTGGAAGGAACATTAATAGTTCGGCAAAATGACTCGACTTTTCATTTTTTTACGCAGTGAATCATCCACCCAGAAATTAATAAAAATTTGGTAGAACAGATTTGTTTCCAAGTAACCATGACTATCGACGAGAGGTATTCAAAATTGAGTCGGCATTTGTTCGTAAAGTTAAAATAGAGAAAAGTGCAATTGATTGCATTCTAAACTTTAATCGGGATTATGACTCCCGCACAGACGAATTTTGGGGCGGATTCAAAACTTATTTTGAAAAAGGTAAGAAAAGATACAAGAGGCATAAAATCTATTGAAAGCATTTTTCGCTAAAAAGGTTTAGGATCACCTGTACCAAAACCAAAATGACTTCAAATTAACGTTGTTTTGCTACAGTTACACTAGAAAAAGGTTGAATCATTTCTTAGGACTTTACTCACTCTTTAATTTTTACCCCTGAAATAATTTGACCAGAAAAAACCATTTTGTCTGGGCTACAGTAACACATGCCTGGAACTAGGAACACAAAAGACGACAGGATACTTTTCATCAAATCAAGGATTTCTCTTCCTAAAACTTAATCTCTTTTTCACAAGTGAATTTCAAAGAAAAGTAATTTCCCGAGATGACGCATTACTACTGAGTACTAATCATTCTTCTTCAAACGGCTTTTGTGAGATTGGAATTAGGCTGGGCTCGACTCGGCGCTAGTAACTATATATTCTTTAGATATTTTTTTCTAAGAAGAGAAGGATCCAGCTAAGAACCTGAGAAATGAGATGTGGAGTAGTATAAAAGGATTTTTAACTGGTCCATACAATACAACATTTTTGAGCTTTACCACTCCTACTCCTTCCTTATTATTGATCAATAAAATGGACAATGTCCTAGTAAACTTAAGTCAAAGGTTTTGTTTAAAGGTAGAAAAAATACCTGTGCATCTTTCAAAAGCTAAAGGAATGAAGGGTTCGTGATTGTAAAAAGGTAAAAAAAATCCTGGCAAGGTTTATTGGTAAAATAATCTTTTTGGGGATTTTATTGTATACTATACAATGATGATGATGTTACAAATGACATACTTTACAACATTGCATTGTTATGTTGACTAACTAATAAATGCTTCTCGAGATTAAACCCCAAAACTAAATTCTATTTCGGTTTAACTACACATGTGAAAGTTTTTGTGAACGCTGAAAGAGCCAGTAAACCGCTTTACGTTTGAGAGTCTGACGAGTAGTATTGATGCTTGAAAGGGAAATACATATACATAATATATGCATAATGCCACTCGAAATTCATATTTACAGTGTTCTAACTATTGAACTAATGATAAGTAATGAAGCAAAATGATTTCTAAAAACCTCATAACACCGCTCCTGTGCCCACTTCAAAGTCTTTGCGAAAAGCCTGAAATTAAGCTTGAAGCGAGAGAAAGTTTGCTTGTATCACATTTAGTTCCGCTTTACTTACTTTTTCCCTTGTCTGTCTGCCTGCCTGTTTGCCTCAGTCGCATTGGTATAATATGTACTTGTCTTTGATCAATGGAAAGTATTGCATTGTTAAATTAACAGTGCTTTCCAAGAAAATAAAAATCGGGGGATAGAATGATGCGAGGAGAGGAGATTGCGAAAGATTAATACGGAGCATTATTTTCATGCACGTAATGATTATGATGATGATGATGTCTCTATTTTCTATTGTATTTTGCATGTCTGTCTGTCTGTATGTATGTGTGCCCACGACATTTAACGAGATGAGATGAAGCATTTCAAGATCAATACTACTTGAATTGGATGGAGCTTTACGTATCCAATATTTTTTTTTTCCTCCTTTTCTATTCTTTATTCAAAATCCTTCGTTCAAAAACAACATCAAACGAAACGAAACGATTTCATAGTGAATGAAGGGAATTGAGTGTGTGCTCTGAAGAGTTTTTTTACAGTTCCACCAACCAAACCAGACTGCTTCCCTGCTCCTGCTTAGTCATACATACGTTCGAGAACGCAAATACTCAAGAGATTTTTTTCAATGGGTTGGAATTGCACGAGAAAAAGGAATGGAAAGAGAGAGAGAAAGAGATAGACAGAACAAGGGAAGTGCTCTCTATTGTTTCAAAAAATAGGATCAAATATAATAAAATTGAAGCGTACGTACGTACATATGTATTGGATGTACCTACCTACTTCGTACATGATGCAAAGGGATAAAGAAAAAAAGTTGCGAGTGAGTGGGAAGGATGATAGGATGCATAAAAATCCAAAATAAGAGCGCTGCTATGCCTACAAAAGAGAATGAATTTATCATAATAATAATACAATGGATAAAAAAATCCTCGCCGAAAACATGGGATGAAATACGTGCACTGTTTTTTTCTTTCCTTTTTCCTCTCTCTCCTCGTTCGTCGGCCGAAGAAAAGAAATCACAAAGGCTCGATGACTGTAAGAGAAAAGGGAAAAGATGGATGGAATAAAATTGTCCGTCTCCACCTTAGCTACCTTCTTCTTTATCTAAGCCCATCTATGTAAGTATGAATGCGGACTTTTTTTATATATCATGCATTGATTCTCTCTCCAGTGTTTTCCTGCCAGTCAATCTGACTTTCACCGGAAAATTCAATAAAGACCTTCATTGAATGAATATCTCTGTCACTTTATTCCCTTTTCGGAGAAAACTGAGGATTTGTACGAGGGATAAAAATGTATGCCTCCTCATTCTGTTTCATAAAGATGTGCGCTCACACACACACTCACTCCTCTTCTTTCACCGGCTAAATTCCTATCAGAAAATAAACGCAATGAGTGATTTCGCTGTACAACTTTATCTCGTCGCGTTCCTTTCCAAAATGGAAAGAAAAGGGGAGAGCAGGAGCTAGGCTAGGCCTTGCATTTTGTACCTACACTACCTCCTCTTCAGGTATATTACATTTTATTCTATTCCCTTTCCTATTATTATGCGCACCCACCTTATACCCTAAAAACTCAAGATGAATGGGAATGGTGATGGCGGTGTGTGTGATGATGCCCATGGAACCTTATCTGGACAGATTTCTTTTTTTTCGTCGAGGAAACTTCAACAATTTAAGATTTCTTCTGCCTGCCGGTGACAGAGAGCATTGGGGAAAAGGAATGAATGAATACTATAATATATATATACGCTCTGCATTACTTCTTATAAGATCAGGAAACCCCTCGGGAATATCTAAATGCATCGTGCATTGTATTCTATCCCGAGAGACCAACACGAGGAGAAAAAATATTCGGATACGTGAGACGACGTGAGTACAAATCAAATACAGGAATCAGCACAAACAATAATACTCTGGGTATACCTTGACAAACCTACCTTTTTACCAAAAGTCAACATAAAAGCTTGAGGGAAAATATAGCTCGCTGGGGCTGATGTCTTCGTGATTGTTCACAATCCTGAAAGTCTGATCATCTAATGCATTCGACATCGTATACATATATACTTTCTTATTCTCTTATCTTTCCTCTTTTTCAAGAATATTTTACTAAAGAACTAGAGTTATGTGGAATATTTTTGAATGCAATTACCATCACGGAAAATAATATGCATAATATGTATGCATATCGGAAAACTTATTTTTGCTTAGGTAATCGTTTTATCCAGTTTGGTAATCAGATGAATATAAATAATAGATATAAATATAATGCATGCAACTGATTGCGAGTCTAAACAAAAACTTGGTTAGTTCACTGAAATTCTGATTTAGGCCAATGCTACTTTTAATGCGATACATCTTGATACATCTTGACTTTTAATGCGGTAAGTCTTCGATAACCTTGAGGAATTGATAAAACAAGTGGAATAACACTTTCAGATGTAGCTTGTAGTTAAGTAGAAGTGGTTACTCCACAAATGAAATTCATTTCATTAGTATACAATGAATGTATAAATGAGACCACGACCACACTTTTTCACGTTTGGATTCGAATCGGCGATAATGTCGCAATCGCAAAGGAGATGCTCTAGAAGAAGAAAGTTTTTTTTTGTTCCTACTCTCATTTTATATGGTTGCGTGGGAACATCCTACGATGGATCATTAGTAGAGCTCTGTGCTCACCCGCAGACTGTAGTATCTATGTACATATAAAGCGAGACTAATGATTAGAGAAAATCCGACTGGGATTTTTCATCGGCAGCGAAAATGTGTCACAGCCAGCCAGCATAGCAAGAGAGCTTTCCTCTTCTTTCTACCACTTTCCCTTAAAATGAGCTAGGAGAAAGGATGTTGAGGAAGAGTACTTTGGGATTTTAATAGAACCATAGTAGTAGTCAGCCGATTTCTAGGAAAAAAAATTCCCTGTATCATTAAGTCCATAGGAAGAGATGAGATTTCTATGGTCATTTTAATCGAAAATGCCAGTTCTTGGAAAATACTAGTTGACTATACCTTGCACTGAATCAACGGGACATTTTCGAATGAAGTAAATTTCATCCATCATAATTTTTGATTCATGTGCTTTTGAGTCAAGAGATAACGTCAGCTGAATGAGTTTACAGCGGTTGTTGTTGTTGATGGTGATGTTGTTGGTCGGGACTGATTAGGCATTTGTACATTTCTCAAAATGTTGGTTCTTGATAAATGGTGAATAACTAATTACATTTTAATGTGAAGGACGTTGTGAAAGCACCCGGCTTTCCTTCCAACTTCGTTAGCCAACAGAGACGAAGAGGAATAAGAATAAGCAAAGCAGGTCAGGGATGGAGAAAGCGGTACAGAGAGAAAGACACGTAGACATGTTTTGGACGATCCACCCGGCTTGGTTTTTAAGTAGCGCTGTCGCAACAAGACTAAGATTAATTTATCATCATTGGTTATAGCAAACAGCATAAAAGCTTCCAATCGTATTTTCCCTCAACAAAAACCAATTTTATCAGAACTCATCCTATTTCGAGGAAAAACATAAAATTCACATACATCCATACATTTATATGGGATTGGGTAACGGAGAGGGGGAAGCTGAACAAAAAACTTGAAAACTTTTTTTTCCTAGTAAGGCTTAGTAAAATCTTCATCGGGACTCTCGTATTTGCATGAAGACTAGTGGTGGTGCTACTGCTACTACGGAGCAACCTAATTTCATCCTTATTCTCAAAAGATTGATGCCTCACATTTTTACCGGCTTTATGCCCGGAACCATGTAATGCGCCGTATTTTTTTCTAGCAGGAGGAATAAGCCCAGTATTTCATATTTCCATTTAAAAAGACTGAAACTGATGTATTGATGGAGTCTTTTCTTGAAGCGTTGAGCCTTGCATAAAATTATCTTTTTCTCGAGTCAGCTTTTTCTCTGCGGAAATAACGCCGAGCATTAATGCTACCTTTCTGAATCAGAATAATAATAGATGACAGCTTGAGCCTGCCTTTGGTTTTACCTTTTCTCTGTCTTTCCACGTGAATACACTTTCTTCTCCCTTGTAAACTATCTCCCATTTTTCCCTTTATAATATTTTTTCCAGACTTTGCCCTCACCCTTTTTACATAAAAATGATGAAAATTGAAGGTATCTGTTACGCGCCACATCAGTGGTAGCAGTAGTACATAGTAGTACTGGTTCGTGTAATATATTTTTTTTACAAAGTTGTCTTCTTTCTCCTTTTGAATACATCTGGATAAGGTCACTTTTCTACTTGTGCAATATTGAAACAGACAGACAGGAGGAGAAGTGTATCCCTCAACTCCAACTTTTCACCGGCGATGATGAGCACGCGGCTACAGAGACTCACACGTACGTACATACATACATATACATACATACACAAAAAAGCCAAAGATGCGGAAAGAAAAGAAGGATGGAGTGAGTGAGTGAATAAAAATAATGAAACCCTGGGTTACCTATAAACTACATAGTACCTAGTGCAAAACGTTGGCATGTTTTCTACAGATACATGCCTTTCTCCTTCCTTAGGTGAAAATAGCAATGCATACATTATAACTTTTCCCCATCCTTCTTCACATTTAATAATGATGATAATAATAGTCTTCTCAAGAAGAGATTCCTGGAGAAAAAGAAAGGCTTCCTACTTACTTTCAAGCCAAGCCAGGCCATGCCACTGCCACTACGCTACAATCATTTTTCCTTCACCCTCATCGTCGTCCTCGTCGTCAGCGTATTGTATAACAAAAAAATCTAATACTCACTCGCATCATCATCATGATCATGATCACAGTGCCCCCACGTTGATGATGAGGAGTATTAGTCTGATTTGCATGAATAGAAAATTTCCTTCCAATGTTATGATTCCTCTGTCGAGTTTTATATGCTTTCTCCCCGTGCTACATGATTCACAATCAACCCGGGAAGGAAAAAAACTTGAGCCTTCTTGGAAAAAAATGAAAGACGTTACTTAAGTAAGTAAGTTGGCATATTCTCTGAAAGTATTTACTTTTGTGCTTATGAAAAAGGAAATCTACCTATGTAACCTTTTACTATTTTTTGGTGAGTGGAGTGGAGCGAGTGAGTAATACAAGAGTCCCTCCTTTTTCTCTATTTCTATCATCGTTATTATCATCATTTTCGTCTCATCATCTCAGCTGTCATCATCTTTTCTTTATCCTTTCTCCTCATAGATATGCAAAAATGTCTCCCTATGAGACAAGAACAAAAAAATCTGGTTGTATGTGTGTAGCTGCTGCTGCTGCTGTATTATGCATCTTCTTCTCCTTTTTTGAGAGAAAGTTTTGAATAGGATTGTCGGCATGTACATATACTATGTATGCATGCATGTATCCGAAAAATGTGCTAATATTTAAGTTCGTATTAAAATACGAGCACGAGTTAAGGGGAAAGGAGGAGGAGGAGGAGAGGTTACAACAATGAAAGAAAGACAGTTATCACAAAAAGCAGCAAGCTCCCTGAACTGGCGTAAAAAAAGCTTTCGGTCTTCTGAAAAGAAGTAGAAGAAGCCTACTATATTATTTGAGAGAGCAATGACGACGTCGACGGCAGCAGGGATTCTTCTTTTCTTAAAAGGTCGGCCTTTTTCATCATCATATTTAAAAATCCTCCATATTTGAATATTTTTTTGTTCACGAACACGAGATGCTCCAAAAAACTTATTGTATGCTTGCTCGGAGAGATGTCTCGAGAAAAAAAGCCTTTAAGAGAAATATTATTATAAAGAAAGGGTATTAGATTGTGCTCACCTAACTAATACTGTTTAGGGATTTTCTGTTTTGTAATATATAATATGAATGAATCATTTTCATACTTTTTCGTGAATGCAAGAAGGAATTAGAATGGAGAATATGGAGACTATCGTGGAAAAGGAAAAAAATGTAGCCTTTCCCGTTTCATGGGTTCAATATAAATGGTAGACATGGAATGGAATGTGTTGGTAACATCATATTATTCAATTTCTATCATTTTATTTCACCCATGAGCCTATAATGGGAGGAGAGGAAGGAAGACGTGGAAATTGGATGTGCGTTATTTTTGATCTACTGCACCCGATCTCCCTAGATCACGCTGAAGCTGGTTTGGTCTGGTCTGGTTGCTTTCTCCCTTGCACAAGGAGAGAAGAGAGAGACTCATAAAAATGAAAATTAGTCTTTCCTGGAAACACGTATAATATATTGGTCAACCTAATTACGGGAAAAATCTTTTGTAGGGGAATATAGTACCAATATAAGTAATATCAATAGTAGTTTTACAGATACGATACGATATACGCTCATGTGGAAAATGCTTAAGCCGGTATCATCATCTCCATCTTGTAGTTAATGTATTAGAATGATCACCGCGTGTACAGTTTTCAAAAAAAATAGATAAGCATGCTATCATCTGCTCCTCTGCCTTCATAGTGCATGTTGCGTTACATTAGGTAAAAGCATATTTTTGGGGGGAGGGATGGGGCATACCTAATATAATACGTAGAAATTACCGCTTTTTAGAGAAGAGGAAGCAGGAAGAGACTAGAAACTAAAAAAGATTTAGCACATGCCTGGAGCCCCCATGTGAACTCAGTTAGTATATCATTAGCATTTGAGAAGAGAGAAATATGATGTAAGTAATACAATATTATTAGGTA
>JAHZNI010001642.1:0-15325 GCA_027744415.1 Seira ritae | reverse complement strand
GCAAATCACCGAGGCTGTTGAAAGGAAACAGGGACTTTTTGAGTAGGCAGGGGGTCACATTTATTCTAATAAGGAATTCTTGGAACGATATGCTCATAAGATAACTTCTTTGACCTCAACATAATAGCATGGGGAATTAATTAGAAAATAGGTTGAGCTGAGAAAAGATTAGCTGGTAAGTTTATAAGCGTTCAGGTACCTATGTTGCAGTATTGTGATTTCCGTTTAGAGTTTATGCTGCGCAAAACTGTTGTATCAGGAATGATTTGCCGAGCAGTCATACTTGCTAAGCTAAGCAATTTCCATGAATATGTATACTGCATTTAAGGTTGATCTGTCCACAATTTTTTGTTCCTTGACATTGTCACAACCTTCGACAGGGATTTTTGAACTATTAAAGTGGTAAATCAAATTCAATAAGTGTCAAATTCAACCGCTGCTTGGTTTCAAAACCCAAGAAATACATAATACCAAAGTGGAAATGAAAAACGTTAACCTGAGACGACATTTGCGGGAAAGCGGAATCATTACGATGGATATTAGCAAACCAGGTTTAGCGTGATTGCGTCAAAAGTTTTTGTGTTGTTTTCCGCGTAAAGGAAAACAGGAGCGAGGGTGTAGTCGATTACAACACATTCGACATATACATAAATACGACGTGCCGAAAGGGTAAAAGCGGACAAAAGAATTTCATGCATAAACATGAGCTTGGCTTTCCTCCTCATCTTACGCGAATTGAATAGTGACGGCGTCGGTCTTTCCGCGAACGCCGACATCAAAACACATAAATAGAGTGAAATGGGAAGCCCACAGAGACTTTGAGATTTTTTCATTCTTCTTTCTCATAAAGACCGAAACGGGAAACGCTTAGCGGTTGCATTTATGTCACAATTGCACCAAGTCATCCATTTATTGTATCCTACCATTTCCATGTAATGTTTAGCTGGCTGTAATATTCATATAATAAGTACATGTATACACACAACAGATGAGGTTAAGCACACAAGATGAAAGTAAAATGGAAAAAAATGGCACACACACTCAAAGAAGCACTCTTTCCACGCTTTGTTGTTTGAGAAATAGTGAAAGTACGTGAAAGACGGCTAGGGAAAAGAAGAAGATTGAAAATGTGGAGAAAGTCGTGGTTTCCTATCACGGCAATAGCAATAATATATAATCGCTTCTGGTTGTTGCTGCTTTGCTTTCTTTGTGGCGCAGATGGACATGGCAAAGTTACAATTCCCTTCATGCCCATCATCATCATCACCGTCATCAACTCACTCGCCTTGGAAAAGGCACATGGCCAAGCAAACCATGGCGCGCCGATTATATGATTTCGCAATGCTTTTTCAAACGTTTAACGCCTCTTGCATGCATAACGTGAGCGTGTGGGTAGGGTAGAGAGCACAGAAAAACAAGAAAAAGAAAAGCACTTCGTCAGATACTTGGTGGGGTTGCGGCACAAGCATAGAAAGTAAAAACTAACATTGCATCATCATCATCATCATCATAGCCATCGTCGTCGTCGACATCATCATCAACATTCATTCTGTTACTTCCAATAAGAACGCTCTCATAAATGGAAAATAGAGGATGTGGTTAAAGAGGGAGAGAGTTAAAATAAGGCTTCATTTTTTCCGCTCCAATGAATGAGCTATCTCCAAAGCTCTTCAACAACGGTTGCTTCACTATGCCTGACTCGTTCTTCTATGTAGATACATTTTGTGGCGTACATGAAGTGTTTGCTCTCCTATTTTATCTTTTCTGATGTAATCTGCATTATGATGATGTATTTTCTCTTTTGCACCATCGGGCGAAGCAAGTTTTTTTTGTAAAATAAACTTTTGAATGTTTTTCCTTCGGTTTTCGTGAAATGAAGGTGATATTGTTTGCGGAGGACTTACATATTTTGCGAATGAAAATATTATCAAAAGGCTTAGTTTGCGGCGAAGCGAAATAAAGCTAAAATATATTGAGATGGCCAAGTTACAGAGATTAAGTTCTTGATGTTATCACTGCACTTCAGAAATTGTAAAGCTATTTTAGCGGCACCGAAAAAGCGTATAAACATTGGAAAAAATTACTGCACAGCTTCCATTGTTTTAAGGAAAAGTGGAAAAAATCTCCTTGTAGCAATGTTAACCATGAAAGCTCTTTCTGCCTCATGAAACCGGTAAGGCGTGAAAATGATTCGGACTCTGGAGAAACACGCACGCACGTACATATTATAAAGTACATACTCTGGAATACCTAGGGGCCTACTTTTACCCCACACAAGAAGAAAATCAAGCAGATTGGGGAGTTTTTCTGCACTAAATAATTCTTGCATGTTGCCTATTACTTTACTCTTGTTTTGCTCCATACTCCATATATCTAAATGGTCACAGAAGAAATTCGCAATTTTTATCGACCAACGTCTAGAAAGATGCTCGCAGATATACAATTCTTCCAAATCTGGATCTGATTGCGAAATTGTTGTGTAAGTGCATTTGACGTGTACGAAACAAAAGAAATTCAGAGAATCCTCCTCTCCTCCGATACGCTAGGTGGACCGTGCATTATACCTCGATAAAACGAAATCGTTTTTGTGAAATAAAGGCGGACAGATATACTCCCATCAATTCGAATGTACATATTTGCTTGCATATTACATGCATACGTATGTATACGAGAAAAGTATTGATCTTTTTTATATCCTCCACTTCTTGGAAGAATATTTGAATTTGTACTTGTACATCTTGAACAAGGAAAAGAAATCAGAAGAAAAATCGGTTGAAAATGTTTTTAAGGATAGTTTCGAGGTAAGCGTTACAGTTCTCTGACACTAACCTCTATCCCTGTCTGCCAAGCATCTCTTTCCTCTTCATGACAATCCGGAAAAAACCAGTGCTCTACTATGTAGATCTTTGCTAAGGTCTAATTTCTTTGGGTTTCTCTTGCTTGAAAAAGAAAGAAGTTCTTGGGAAGAGAAAGGTGAAACTTTTGAAGTTTGATGTAGCAGCAACGCAATGCAACAAAGGAAATGACTAAGGCAAACGTAAAGAGAGGGAAACTGCTATGTATTCGGCAGCTTTTGGCTACTGAACCTATCATGACCCGCGTTGGTTGATAGCAGTGCTCAGGAAACAATAGCAAATAGATGTATCCTGTTGGTCCAATATTTTTTTCTCATTTCCTAATGGAGGCTCACCAAAGTGAATCCAGGTTGTCTGAAAACATTCTTCAATGTGTAAAAGTAAAGTACGTTGTGCGAGAGAGTTAAATGTGAATCATTGTTTTTTCCTTTCCTGTGTTTTTCGCTATTTTAAAATAGCTACACGTACAAACATTTTTGGTGGAGCATTTACAAACAATTCGCTGAAATAGAAGGGAACAGCATCACTCCACCGCAACAAATAAAACCATATAGGCAGTAATATATAAAGCAAAGCACACGTAGGTAGGTATATTGGTCCTTCAGCGCTGCTCCAAAGGATAGAAAAAGTTCTTCAGTGCAAATAAAATGTGCTCGCGTTCTAGTCCCCCGCCATAGAAAATTATGTAGAGAAACTCTTAAAGGTGAAGCAGAAAACAGTAAATAAGTTTACTTTTTACTTTACTCTTTGCTTTTCACCCTTTTGCTTCCCAGACTGGTGGTGAATAAATAAGAATATAGATAGAGAATGCCGGTCATGACTATCACTATTTTTTCCTCTGCTCGTTGTTGAAAAGACAATAAAATTGCTTCTGCTTTCTCCTACCGAAAATTGTTATTTCGTTGTGGTATCATACATACATACATACATACATACGGGCCAGAAGTGTAGGAAAAACTTAATATTCTCCATTCGACCTAGGTATTTATCCCATTTCAAATCCATTCTCTAAGTTTGTATTGCTGTTGCTAGCCCATTTGCTTATCTGAGTGAGCACTGCTCCCGCACGAATACTCGCTTGTCTTTGGGATTAGATGTGTGGGCAAATAATTTATAATGATAAAAACAATTTATTTATGTTTTCCATCTTGTCCAACTCGTTTTGCCCCGCGATTGTTTTTCATTTCGAGTTCCAAATACCGCTCCTCTATTCTGTACGGTTTAATACGTGTTCGACTGAAATTACCCTTCAGACACATTGCTATGCTTAATTGGGTGCCTCTTTGCGGTCTGGTTCCGCCAAACAATCCAAATTAAAAGGGAAATGAAATGCGTAGGATGATCCTCTTCTCTCTAATGAAATTTGTTGCCTTTTCATTATGAAGTCTATTAATAATCCTACCTGATAAATAAGCGCGATTGGGCCCAATACATGTATACATTTATTCAGGTTTAGTTTAATTAATGTTTGACTAAAGCGTATATGATTATCGGCATTTGACATTCACGGAGACGGACCAATTACCTATGTACGTGTACGTGATAGATATACATGGTCAATTGCGTTATCGCTGCTCCTGTTTATCCTTTGGTTGGGAACCTTAGTGAGAGCACCACTTTTCAGCCAAGAGTTTTTTAAATGGACTTTTCTGAAGTTTCTTAAGTCTTACTACATCTACTAACTAAAAATTCGTGGGGACCTATAAGGCTTATTGGATCCACTAGCAACACTCACCACAGCTCACTTTGAAGACTTCAAGTCATACACAAACCATTTGGATGTCTGCTCTACTCAACTGACTTTTTTATTGTGTTACCGCAACTCCTCAGTATTTCGAAAAGTTAGCCAAGTTTTTTAATTAAGCGCAGCCAGCTCCACCAACCAATTCAGTAACATTCAAAGTAGGTAAGAGGTGTTCATTCACTATCCCACAAAAAAAGCCTCCTTCACTTCCTTTTATTCAACGTTGACTTCGCGGCAAAAAAATACAGCTACATAAACACCACACCTGATTTAGATATGAAAAGACACACGTACCGGGCAGGACATTTGGACGAAGAAAAGTTTGTTTTCTATGAAATACGCCCAGTCTTCTTCGCTCCGTAGTTCTGATTACAAGATGTGGGTATGTTCAATATAAAGGTATTCATTTTCTTCATTTGATGATGCGCATAAAAGAAATTTTAAAAGCCAAAAGCATTGTGCTACCTCTCCTCGGCAGATGAACAATGGTTTTGTAAAATAATAATAATAAGGAGCTTGTAAACTTCAGTTTTAGTTTTAACTTTTAAAGCTATTATAAAAGGATATGTACTCGTGTTGTTTTAATGTATTGTGATATGTATTTTTATATAATATTGTAATGGAAAGCACTCATCCAGGAATACTACATCACAAGCTTTTCATGGCTTTTAAGCAAAATTACAGTGGAAAAAAGAGAAATTTTAACTGAGCCGTGGTAAGGAAAAAGGGTTGTACACGAGAAGCCTGTGTAAGCTCCAGACCTTTTTAGCCTAAAAGTACAAAAGTACAAGCGCAACGAATCATTCATCCCTCTTGACTAAAACCGTAAACCTATCTGAGTTCCAGCTTAAAAATGGAATTTTCCAGTGTTCCAAGGTAAAAAGAGAAGCGTAGCGCTGGGAAAAGCATGGCTCGCTTGCACGATTCACACCACACACACACACCTACATTATGTATATTCAGACACATAGACCTTTTATCAGATGCATTTTCTTTTATCTCTTCTATTTTTATTCGTTGTTCATTTCCCTTCATGTTCATATTCATCCCAGTAAGCTACAAAAGGGAAGAACTGATATTTTCATGGGTCGCTGCAGGCTCTATTTTACCAACTTTCACGGATGCTTAACGGGGAAAGTAGAAAATCAAGACAGAAATGAAGAGAGACATCCGGAGAAAAGCCGCTCAAAAAGAAAAAAATATTTTTCTGTCAAAAAATTGTACCATTTCTTAACAATTGCATTGCACTTTTACAGTGAAAAATTATGCACACGCTATTCATGCGCCGAGCGTGAGCAAGTTTCGCACGTGAATAAAATCTGGCGCTTTCTTAAACTTTTGTATTTTGCTATTCTCTCAAATTGGAGTTTATCTGCGGTACGCATGAAAAATTAAGGAGTTGAGCCAACTTTATGAAAACATGTGAATCCCTGAATTTTGTTATTCTGCCTTGCTTGCGTACGTAAATGCATACGGAACTAGAGTGAAACTGATACTGGCTGAGAGGGAGAAGGAGTAAAAAATAACATAATATGCAAGTAGTATAGTAATATATAATAATAATATTCTCCACATGAAATCTGAATCTTTACATGACTAGTTCTAGTTGTGTGGCGCATAATATGCAACAATGCTGCGGTTTGATTTGCTTTCCCCGTAACTTCTCCTCACCAAAAGTAAGCATAAAGTCTCATCCAAAGTAATGAGAAAGGACGGATTAGACACGTTATATCCTAATTTAAGGATCAAGAAGCCTTGAGACTCTCCGCGAAAGGAACAAGGGGGGATCTAAATAAGAAAGTTTTTGTAACGAGAAAATAGAAGTGGCCTTTGAAGATGTGGAAAAATTCCAATATATTTACACTTAAGTACGTTTACAGAAAAAAGAAAGAAAGGAGCTCTTCCTCTCCAAAACTTTTTCCCCTAATGGACCGACTAATTATTATTGAAACATTGCCAGATAAAGCCAGCTAAAGGGGAGGAATAATGAAAGTGTATAGTGAACTAGACGTGAAGACTGAAGACCACCTACGACGACTTCCCCTTCCATGTAGTGAGTGAAACAAGAGTTGAATGAAAATGTGATTCGACTCCTACCTGGCCATCAGAGGGAAGGAGAATGGACGCTATTAGCATTTTTACTGTTACCATCTATCTCATTAAAGTACCCCTACTGAATAAAATATTCCTTAATGAGCTCACATGTGGAGTGAAGTGCTGCGCTGCTCCAGATTAAATGCCATGCCACTAACGAAGAAGAAGGAGCGACGAGGGAAGATTTTTGGAAATTCCTTCATGTCAAAATTCTGCAGAGATCTGCTTACTTCTATCCATCCATAGACATTGATACCTGCTTGTAAATTATATGAGTTCTGGTTTAGGTTCAAGTCGACTGACAAAGAAAAGTTCACTTCATACGGGCCGAGTTTTCGACCAATTACATACGAGCTCCCGAGTTCTGCCATTCATTCATGAAAATCCTTCTCTTGGCATCATCCTCTAATAATCCGCCTTCGTTTTCTCTTGCCCAACGTATGTTACTTGTTAATGATCGACATTGCAAGGTCAACCAGCCAAGTTACAATATTCTGCAACTGCCAACAAACGATATCATAACAGCCCTCGACAGTTCCCTCCGAGATTCCCTGTTTGAGCTTTGCTCACATAACGTAATTCAATATTTATTCGATATGTAAACAGAAGACTTTCCCGCTACGTTCTCATTAGGCAAAGATCAATGGTTCTGCGGTTGTCGAAAGAGCAACGCTCCGTATTATGAATTCTCTTGTTTAACTTGATAGATACCGTGAAATCAAACGTGCACTAAGCGCTCTTACATTTCTAAAAAAATCGAGCAATAGTTTTATAGATACAAGCTCTGGTCGACTTTTCCCTTTAAAGAGTCTGTGACGAAGGTCTGAAACACGGAATAGCAATTATGCTAAAATTGATTTACTTCACCATTCATTTAATTTCAGGCAAGTCCCAGGCGCTGTTTTAACTTTATTATAAAAGTAAATACCTACACCCACCACCATCATTTTAAATAATATTCCCAG
Source organism: Seira ritae (assembly GCA_027744415.1). Classification (NCBI taxonomy): domain Eukaryota; kingdom Metazoa; phylum Arthropoda; class Collembola; order Entomobryomorpha; family Entomobryidae; genus Seira; species Seira ritae. Next base: position 7,667 of record JAHZNI010001642.1, on the reverse strand, counting down.
TTGACATTACTGTTTCGCTCGCATCGCGTGGTAATGTTTGAGTCATCCGCTCTCAAAGGAATATTAATTTTTCAGAGTGTGAGCAAAAAGAAATGAAATAGTCTAAGTTATGAAGGGAGTGCAGAGAAAGCATAAACATTCAGCATATCTTTCATAACATGCACAGCGTACTTATGCATGGTCCTGTATCTTGCATACAAAATTAATAATTGAGAGCTGATCACGATCGAAGAAAGGATCCTATTAGAGGTTTTCTAGGAACTGTGGAAAGACGCAACACAGCAACTTAGCATATTTTGAAGGTTGTTGCTTTTCAAGATAGTCTAGTAGCTCGGTGATGGTGGTGGTGGTAAAGGGAAATTGGCTGGCTGTGGCTGCGGCAATGAATTTTGCATACGCGATTTAGACTCTTGAAACGACAACAATGAGACGGAAAGTACATATTCGTTCACTTCATTCTACTTTCTTCCTCTTCCCTCCAACTAGCTTTCCACTAGCTTCCTTTCTTTTGTTCGATACTTTATGGGAACAAAAGGGAACACTGGTTGAACAGAGAGGTTTTACAATTCTATTGCAGGTAGAACTAAGCACATAAAAGTTTGTACGTATGTAGTATGTTTGATTGAATAGTTTATGAAGCAGAATATCTTTGAGGGAAAAGCGACACGCTTTCCATTGACTTTTTTCTACAATAAACCTCGAGAAGCCACGGAATGTCCACCTGTATAAATATTTTAAGATGAAAGTGTGCGTTGGCAGTGTGGAGCAATTTCCAGTATTATTTTTCCGATCCATTAATGGCGAGAGGTGAAAGTGGTACATGCGCAAGCTAATGTAAAGTGCAGGTAGGTCGGTTCGGTAGGAAGGGAAAGCCGTGGGGGTTAGAAGGCAGGAGGCAATGACAGCTCTCGCTTGGTTTGCTTTCACACACAGAGATTTGTCATTCATATCATACATATGTAGGGCTAGGCACACTTGGTCAAATATGTATCCAAAAAAGGCTTGGGTTTGGATTCTAACACAAATTACATCGATGACAGAAGCTGTGTATGTATATGCGGACAATTTTCAAGGGGAAATATAGCATAAAAACAAACACCTGACACTTCCAGCGGTGACGACTGAGAGAAGTCTACCAGTGTAAATTTTCGTGCTGGCAATTATATTGTGGTAATGGTCGTAATAGGAGTAATAAGTAATAAACATGCATGTAATGATAAGAGTAATGATAAAACCTTTGGGGGACAATCTTTCACTCACACTACCAGATTATTATTCTTTTTTTGCTTTCACTTCACCTTAAGGTATTACGCAAGCATACATTCATGTCATGTCAACTCTATTTTAGACAGCTGAGCGTGAGTTGAGGTCACACCGGAGAAAGCTATAAGGTCTTTTGCTTTCCCCGTTGGTTTCAGTTACATCAGAGAAGAAAAAGTTTTGTAGACGATGAAGCGCGCAAGCATATTAGGAAAAACCTCTAGTTTTGTTTGTCCCAGCTGCCGCAGGCGCTTCCATCTCTTCTTTTCACTTTTGTGTATGTATGTTAAGGTTCTTGTAGATCTCAGAGGGAAAGTGAAAAGCCTTTTTTTCGTGGGAGTGAAAAGTAAAAAAAGATTGAGGGGTCGGAGAGTAACCACATCCTTTCATCTCACTTTGTCCTATTCAACTCATTTATTGGCTTAATGCTGCAAGGAATAAAATTGTCGTTACCTGTGGGGTTTTCAGTTTACTCGCCAAGAGGGACTCAAAGCGGATGGAAGGATTGCATTGAGATTTGAGTTCTAGATTTCCACTCATTTTTCGCCCTCTTCTTGTGAAAAGTAAAACGGACAAGCAATTTACCGACCGACATTACCGCATCAAAAATGCCTCATTGCCTTCACCTCTTCACTTTTGCCGTTTTATTCACTGTTCTCTCTGCTTAGCTCTGCCTTTGTCAAAGTCGTTTAGCCATATGGCGCGCGTTCACAAGAGATCAACCAGAAAGGCAAGCAAACACGAGGTATTTTTTTCGCATTTTGCTGTTTCCTCTTCATGCATTCTATTATAGCCATTAAACACACCTATAAAAAGTTCTACAACTCGAAAAAATTGTCGAGGTCAAAGAGAAACCCGGACAAAATTATATTTCAAGCCATGCACTTTCTACATCCGCCCAAATTAGTTAAAACGCTTGTATTAACATTCTCTCTTGTTTCCAGAAGCCAACCAACCCAATGCGAAATTTCGATTCATATCTCATGCATAATGCAAGTATGTGGCGATTGTCGCGGTGAGCTCAGTGGTGGTGATAGTGGAGTTGGTGGTCGTCGTCGTCGCCGTGCCATGGCATGAGCAAAAGCAGAGGTATTTTTTCCCAAACATATTACAGCTCTAAAACAGCAACGAAATTTCCGGAGACGAATTTTGATGCTTGGTTGATACAATTTAGCATGTTCCATTTTTTGTTCATGTTCACTTGTTCCATTTTTTGGATTTCCCTAGTTATACCGCAAGCATAGCATCGTTGGGATTTTTGCTACAAAAAAGTTTTTTTCAGAGGACTGAAGCAATTAACTGAGATTGATGCAGATAGAATATTCATAGACGAAAGCAAGGGTGGTTGAGCAGTTGGTCTTCCGGAGGAATGCCAAGATCTATTATGGCATAGGGAGTGAAGGAAAATGTTCCTGACATCGACATCACTTTCCCCTTCCCCGTCCTTTTCATAATTTGGAACTGAGGAGGAAGGAGAAGTAACACAGTGAAAATCCCTGTATGTCGTGATTCATAAAATATTGCTGAAGTTGCCCTGCTCCGATGTGCTCTGCTACAGCATAATAATAATGACTGTCATCAAGTCGTCATCATTATTATCATGATTACAGCATCGTATTATACTCACTACCCTTAACCATTTATAATGCACTAATATGGATTTTACCTATTATTATTACAAATGCTTCCCACAAATGCTAGTAAAATATGTATGCAAATTATACTGTGTATTGTCATTTTCATCGTGCCTTTGACGCAGGACATGCAAAGTAGTGTACGTGGGCTGCCAAGCCCATATGGAAAATATTGAAGGTTTTTTTTGTGGTACGTTGAGAAAATGTTATTTACTGCTAAAAAAATTAGGATCATTGCATGTAAGTATGTCTTTCGAACAAAAAGTAATCATCATCAGTTTAATGACTTGATAATCCAGTAGATCCGAGAAAAGTTTATCGATTAAAGAGAAAATTATTGTTCATCAGAATTCGTTGACGGGAATCTCATGCAAAGGACAAGTTCAAGCTGATGTCAAGCCAAGTAATAATACTTACTATGCATAAAACAGTCAAATATTATTAAGAGTTCAGCTAGGCTCTCAAACTTAACCTTACGTTACCTTACTCAATGCCAAAAGCCATACGGATTTTGTAATTGACTCTTAGATTTAACGACTGGTGACAAAAATGGCAATTACTACATGGCGTCTTTCCTTCCTGTACTTTGTAAGGTGCAATATTTAAGTAAAAGACTAGAGTTTGGAGGGAAAATGCAATTCAAAATCAATGATTATGCTAGGAAAAGTATTACAGATTTGTGGAAGAAAATTTTGTTTTCTAGCGAGGGAGATTGGCATCATTGTTTAAAAACACTACGGGCAAGCATAAGAAAGCACTATCAGAAAAAGAGAAAGTCAATCTCAAGCCACGGGCAAGAGGAAGAAAGTCAAGCGGGATAGTATGTACTGGTGCTCATCTGCACGTTTAATCCAGATAAAATGGAAAAGGTATTTTAAAAGGAGGTTGCCACACAAAAAGATATTTTCTATTTCTATCCTATCCAGCGCATCAACTATGCAAGATGGCTCTCAGGTGTATTATGCCGTGATAGGTATCTCAGCCACGACTGCGATTTAAACTGAAATGTGGACCCAGACTTATTACAAAATTTAAATGAGGAAGTAAGAACATTCACCCCTTTTCCAGCGCTTTATGCGGCAAAATGAAACGACAATGGGAAAGCACACCTTTTTACATAGTATACGCGTGAAGTTGTTCTTAAACAACCGGAAAATCCTCATTTGTTCACGTACATCAGATAAAACAACAATAGAAGGTAACTTAAGCCAAGGAAAAGTTTCACGAGAGGGAAAACGTGAGGTATTCTTACCTCAACTGTTCTATTACCTTCTTCATGAGCTGTTGAATAACTTTCGAAGAATGTGAGAACGGGCGGAAAGTACCTGTAATTTGAGAAACTTTAACGGACTTGCTATGACTTTACAGGCTTTGGCTCGTGATATAATAAACCTATAAAATATTAAAGTAAGTCATGTTCCATCCATCCCATGCCTAAGTATAATCTTCTCTTTTGACGGATTTTTACCCCCTTTTATGCAGATCCACCAATCATAAAAAAGAAGGATATAGGCACGTGTATTAGCAATGAATTCGAAGAGCCAAGCGATCACACTTATTTTTATGTCTACCCCATAAATACAAGGCAATGAATGCTGGCTGCTCTCATCATTATCATCACCATCATCATAGTCCTCGTGATCCTCTCTGTCGAACCGATATCCCAGCATTTTTCTCTCTCTCCCTTTCACTACGAATTTCTCCAATCCATCTCTTCCTCCCTATTTTATTCTCCTCATAAAGAATTTTTATGAAAGTAAATATACACTATTTTATTGCAACTGTCGGCAATTACTTTTTTCTTTTCTGGGAATAAACATAATACATTTCATTGGAACGAAAGAGTGTTTACTGAAAAAACCAGAGAGGACTCTTTGCCACACTATATGAACTGCAATGCTAAAAATGCTCTTTTCACTTTATGCCAAACAGTTCTTTGTGCCTGTCAAGTGCGAAAAGAAACCTGCCTGCCTACTTACTCCTAATATGAAAAAGATGCTGCGCTCTCACTCAAAAAGAGGAAAAAATATGTTTACAATGCACATTATGAAAAAATGTGTACGTGTATCACTTTAGCCGTCTACTTAGCCCCAAAATGTACTTTTTCATTCATATCGCCGTATTATAAATATTGTAAAAATGAATTGTCGCAACTCCAGAAGTGAGCGCCAAGCCAAGCGGTGGTGGAGCCAAACATGTGCGTAAACTCACACAAGAAAATCTCTTAAAAATATTGCTTTCAGAAATAGCTTTTGACGTTACACGCTTTTACATGAGCTGCTGTCGAACCAAAAAAAACTTTTTTGAAGCTACTTGCCCCTAATGGGCTGTCTTTCCAGGCTGAGGTTTAAACAGAATTACTATTTATGATAGGCGAAATTTATTTAAGAGTGCAGCTGCTGTTTTGTCCTCATCATCAGTGGCCCAACCCTACGAATATCTGCCTGAGTCACCGTTCCTACAATCCAACTCCCGTCATCGTCGTCGCCACCCGCTTTTTATGGTCTTTCTTTTTGTGCAAAATGGAAAACAAGGTAACGCTACAGTTGTGTGCATATGGGATCCTAATAATTTTAGCAAATATAATATTAATGATTCTTATGGCTTTTCATCTTTTATGATGCAATGTGTAATCAGTGTAATTTTTGGGAGACAGGAGTGGGAGAATAGGGTGATGCACACCGTTAGCTATGTATCTCGCGGTTAGTACTTGTTTACCCCCGAGCTCATAAAAAATTCAAAGAGAAATTTTACAACGCTTTGTGTGTATCTAACACGTGAAATCCAGAAACGCCTAGAAAGAAAAAGACACTTTGCATGGTATTATATTATTTGTTTAGGCTACATTATCCATTCGGCCAACTTTGGTCAAAGTGGAAGCAAAGCGTTATTTTTTGCTAAAAAAAATTCCATGACTCAATTAAAAGCTATACATAAATACATGTACAAAGCAGTTCCGTTTCAAAACATAAAAGCGGCGCTAACAAACCAGTGAGTTCACGCTAACAAACTTGATTGCGTCACTTCTAATTAATTCAGTAGCAATAGTTTTTTATTACTAGAAGCAGACGAGGCCAGACAAAATTATGGATGGTTACCGCTTCATGAGCGTGCATTCATCGTCACTTCAAGCCACGTAAACTTTGTTATGACATTCTCCTTTGAAATCAAGATCAAACCCTTTTGGAAAATGACTTGACATTATTCATTCGTATCATCAACTGCTAGTCTAATTCACAAAGACGGCTTCCTCAAGCAGATACTAATTGGAGATTTATTTATCTAACAATATTGCTTCGACTATATTCTTTAGTATTCAGCGCGAACTCCAGTCTTTGTAGGCCTGGCCTAAAAAAACCTAGACGGAAAGGGGAAAAAGTTGTTGAAGTATTAACAAGATGCATGCATGCTGCTGCACTGCAGCTATTGCATTTTCCAAGAAAAATAAACTCACCATTTTCGTGAGAGATCATTCGTGAAATTCAAACAAAATGAGGAATGTAGACTACATAACGATCTGGAAGTTCAAGATAAGGTTATACAGCAAGTTCACTTTACCGTCTGCAAAAAGTAAAAAAAAAACTAGGGAAATGCTCTCACTTTCAATGCTTCAACCTCCACCCGAGAAGACTATGACCCCACGTGCTCTCGTGGTTGCAACCATTATCACACTCATGTAGTGTGTTGAAAAAATGCCTTAAAGTCAGCAGACAGACATAAGGGAAATCATGATCATGATCATGACGTTAGCTGCATGTTTAGTTTGATGTTTAACTCCCTACCGCAAAAAAAGATAAAATAAGATCTTCTTTCACCAAAAATGAATACATGAATAGTGAAAGAGTTTTTTTCTCCATGATGGCCGTATCATATGCATCAATGCCATAGGATGCATCAATGCCATAGGATGCATCAATGCCATGCTTTTGCGGAAAATATGTAACAGTAAATCGAATGAATACCTGCTCTTGTTAGTTAAAACCAACTAGGTACCCAAATTCAATTCAGCTGAAGGTTCAAGAGAGTTTTTTCTGCTGTCATGTAAAATTGCTTCATTGATATTTTACGAACATTGATAGTACACCCAAATGAAAAGTTAAAAATCGCCTTAAAGAGTTCACTTAAACTCAGCACATCTACGCCTCCGCCAAAAAAATTGAAAGTTTTATGGACTTCACTGCAGGAAGGAATTCGAGAGGAGAGGTGAAAGTGTGAGGAATGAATTTCGTTTAACAGTTACGCCTTCGTGCACACAACGAAACGAGTAAACTAGTCTTCCTTCTCTGACAGTCTATCAAACCACATAAAGATTATTTAATGCATAGGGGGTAGCGGTAACTGGTGACATTAGTGGAGATGGCTGAGCCATTATCAATTCATTTTCTCCAGACTTGTCCATCACTCGAGTTCATAATAATTGTCGTAAGTATTACGGCGACTACAACTGGGACTCACAGCACCAACGACATTTTCTAGGAAATATGAGCGGGCAAATATGACTAGGAAGAAATTTCTATATGCATAATAATGATATTATATCCTTCCCTCTCCATCTCCTCTACTAGTATTTCCGTAGGATGTGGAAAGGAAGTCTATTACACAGTGGTTAGTCAGAAGGCAGTGGCGAGGAACCCCTTTGCAGGTTTGAAGATAGATAGATAGGTATATAAATTTCATAAAAGCAGCGACACACTTTCTTCTATCTGGTTTGGTGACAAATGTAGACAAGGTGAAACACCTTTTCAGACTAGAAAACGCTCAGTTAATTTCCTT
>JAHZNI010001641.1:0-10087 GCA_027744415.1 Seira ritae | reverse complement strand
TTGTATTGAAATTGTAAGGTGAGCTGCTTGTTCGTTCGATATGGGTGTTTGTTTGAACTTGTATGAGGTGCGACCAAGTCAAGCCAGCTCAGCGATCTGGAAAAGGCAATGAAGAAAGTTTGGCACAAAACTTTGCTGAAAAAAACGACATAGCGTGCATGGAGTAAGCAAGTAGTACAGATAAACTTTTGCTTTCTCCTTTTGAAATGCTTATATTTTAGTAGTTCTGATGGGTACATGTATGCATAATTTATTTCAATCGTTGATCGTACCAAAAAAAGTATCTATGTATGCATTGAAGAACCCAGGCAATCCTTACATTTTCCATGAAATGTACTCGAATGTGTTTTTTGATAATTAGAAATTGTCTCTCCGATTAAAAATGCATGTAAAGGCAGACGCCCATATTCCAGCATGGGCAGACTGTATTTTCGGTTTCAGTTGCTCGATGTGGGTTTGTTCATTACAGAGTGTATAGTTAGAGTATATGAATATATAATATATACCTAGTTTTGAACATAGTCTCATGTCTGATCATAATATTATGCAGGAAACTCGGTGATAGAATAGTCCCTATTTCCTGCCAAATTACTTCTGCTTCGTGAAAAGGGAAAGCATTTTATGGAGACATTAAGAGTATGTATGAATGTGGCTTTACCTTGTTCGTCTCGCGTGACTCTTCTTGTTATCTGTTTTTTCATGCCGTGTCAATCTTCATTTTTCATGTTAGAGGTTTGGTATGTCAGGTAAGTGTACAGTATTGTAGTTTGGGTTCTTTTTGTTGACATATTAGCATTTGACATTGCCTTTCCCGATACTCCTGACGGGCGTGGATGTGGATTGAATAGCTAAAAAGAAGTGTCACGTAGGAGGTATGCATGTGTTGCATGAGGTGGAGTATCATCGGTCTGAGTATTGTCGTTGTTGACACAGTTTAACAAATATAAATGACGTGAATATTAGGAAAAGGTTTCCTAAAATTCCAAGCATTATTTTCCCAGTGAAGAGGTGTACGTAATATGGCTCCAATTCCAATTAAGTAATTTAGTTTGTGCTCTGGGGCTGGGCTGGTCGGTTGTGCTACGAATTTATGTAGTATCAGCCCTACATTGCGATGATTTGAAATGGCATGCATATTTTATGACTACCACTGGGAGAAGAGTACAAAAATATGTTTACTTACTCATAAAATGTTGCATATTTTCCATTTGCATTTTAGGAAAGAGATGAAAAGTTTGAGTTGGTTCATTATGCATAATATTATTCTTTTCTTGTCCAACTTTTGAATTAGCATATTGTTGCTCCCAAGAGATGTAGAAAATGAACTGTGAGATGCACCATATGGCACGTCCTCTGTAATTCGTAGAATTTTTCTGCTTCGACTCTGCATTTCTCAGAATTTATTTAAAGATGTGTCGATCTCGGTGATGATATCGAAAAAGCATCGCAGTCAGTCAGGTAAACATAAAATGGTTTCATGACATTGTTTTTCAACCAACTCTCAAACAAAGCACGGGGGAGTTTGTAAGTCGAGACGATTGCAAAAGCTGTAAAAGACGCTCATTTAGATTTCTCTGGAAGTATGACGCAGAAAGCAAAGCAGTATAGAAAGAGGAAATATGAAAAAACTTTTTTTTTATAACGAGGAACAAGGGGAAAGTTGTTAATGAAGCTGGAAGTATTCCCAGTCCGCAAATCCACAACAAAACAGAGCACTATATCCTAAAATTTCCATAGTAATAATCATAATATTAAGAGCCACTGGGTCTATTTAAAACGTGTTAGGTTACTCATGAGATGAAATGAGACCGAACTTGGCTTTCCATCCTGCTGAATTTGGCCTGTTTTCTGTTCTGATCTGCCACGGATGCCTAGTAGGCCTGGGACAGGGACTTGCTCTTGTTGATAATGTAAATTGAGCATATTAGTTGGATGAATTTACTTAAGCATGAAGAATGACAGGGCAGGTAAGCGTAATAGTGTGTCGAAGGGAGTAAGTAAATATTTGTTGTTTTCGCTACCTTTTATCACCAATACCCTAGCTTGCCCCTGGAATAGTACGTCGAAAATGTTGTAGATGAAAATAGTGTATGTATTTTGAAGTAGAGTATGCAATGCTAATGACAGATTCAGAACGAAGAAAAGGTACGTGCAGCGCTGGGATGGCATGGCGTGACTGTGACATAGTTTCTAAAACTTTCTGTTGGCTTGTTTGTTTTCCCCACGGAAAACAAAGAAATACATAGTTTAAGTAAAGAGTGAAGTGAACTTCAAAAGGTGAGTCGTCGTCGCCCTGAGAGTTGAGTGGGTAGTTCGTTTATGCATATATGTATATTCACCAAATAGTACTTAATAAACAGAATTGCCATTTGTTTGGAGATTGGAAGCGATGTAAAAAAAGGTTTTTGTTTGTATGCATGTGCATATTTATGTATTTTTTCGTTTGGATGTACTCGCTTGGCTTCTTAGCAGAGTAAAATTTTGTTTTCTACATACACATGAGAGGAAAATTCTTCGGCTCATGTTACACTCGTATTGTTTAAACTGATAACAGAGATGAGGATGAGAAATGGAGAGATTAAATTAGACCTGTAGGCTCCTTTTAAAAAACTTTACCAGCTATTGGCAACTGCTACTATTTTAGAGCTGATTACTAGATTGGAGAAAGAGGTCAGGATTTGCGAAACTTGTGAAAGTCGCGAGCCTGAATTCATGGCCCCAAACAAAAGTGCTAACAAGTATCTTACATAACGTAACGTATGATTTTCGTTTGTTAAATGTACGTAACTTTCTGACGTGACTTGGGTTTTCTTAATTGAATGATGACAGTGGCACTGATGCTTAGCTGTGATCGAAACTCAGGTACTTTCTTGGTAATCCTTAGAACTTTACAAATAGTTTAATGTCTGGAGAAAGTTCTGTTCTGGTCTTCAGAAGCTCTGCTCCTAAGTCCAAATTAAAATTCATTATGACATAACTCACTTTTTTTACGAAAAATTATGTTCATTTTTTACAACTTTCACTTCGTAATATCCAGAATTTTCGCAAAGAATGTGGCAATTCACTCCTTGAAATACGAAAGTAAACGTTTTATTGATTTTACATAGTATTTCTTGCCAACTTTATATTCTATTCTTCATACAATCGCTGCTCATAGAGAACAAAATACTCGAAATCTAGCTGTTTTAGTTTTTCTGGTTAAAATGTGAAGCGCAACAGGCAAAGCAGACAGACTCGAATTGTATCTTGGAGTTTTAAAGTATGTTCTTGAGCCAGAGCCACTTTTAATTATTTTGTCAGTTCCTTCGTAGAGTGCCTTTTCATTTAATAGGATCATCATAATCATCGGACCGGTTTCTGAAGAGGTGGACTTATTGCACGAAGTGAAGTCTCGTATTAAATGAAATATTTATATAGAGATGAAGCACGAGCACCATAAGTGCAGTCGTCAGAGACCATCTTGTTATCTCTTCTCTGCTCAAGAAGTAATAGGATAGATTCTATAAGTGAATTATTTCTGCACACTGCTTCTCTTTCCACCTTCCTTGCTGGTAATTAAATGAACTGAAGCTGAGCGAGTGGTAGTTTTTTTCACAATTGAGATGAATGGGTAAAGCAATGAGCCCTACAATGCTAGAATACTAAAACTAATAATTATTTTCACGAAATAACTGAACCGAAAAGAAAGGAGGACATCAGAGGGAATACTATCCGTTTGTATCTTGTTACCCCTACTACTCTTACGTGTAATTGAATTTAAGGGAGTGGAAAGTGGAAACATAGATGGATACATTTTCACTAGTGATTTTCCCGTCGTCACGGTCACAATTCCTAGGAAGGTCCCCTGATAACGTGGGCGGGTGGACATGAAAACCGCGACTAGTGCTAATTGCTATATATTTATCGTGGTATTGTTAAAATACATATTTCTCCAGTAATGAACATATGGAAAATTTACGCAATGTTCTTCGATTTAGCATTTAGCTGTCGTGAAACTGGCGACACGTGTCATGGCATGCAGATGCGAACTGTGAACTCTCAGCGTGAAGTGATTTTTTGCTTCTCATTACTAAGTAAGGAGCTACTAAATAGAAGTCCTGATTCTGCAAAAATTTTTAATTAATTATTGAATTGTTTCTAGAACGTAATCTAGTTCCACTTTTAAGATCACAGCTAGCAGCAGCTTTGAAGTTAAGAAATAACAATGATGTCAATTTCAGACATTCCGTCTAAAAAAACTTTTTGAAGTATGTATGTACCACAAATTTAGAACAACTTCTGCATCAATCTGTCTGCACTCAAAGACGTAAAATAAAAAGAGTGGTAAACTCTATGCTTGCAATTATGTTTGATTATGACTCGGCGAAAATCCTATATTAGTGTTTAGCTCAAACGATGCATGGAATGACAAATGCAGAGCTTTTAGTCGACGAACTTTCTCCGTTGTAGCTCAGAAATGTGTTTGCAAAAGTCATTAAAGTCTAGCTAGCTAAATATTCCTTCATTCATCCACTTCAACTCTCCTCTGTTGAGGGAGACCATAGGCAAGTCAATACAATGCAGAAATCTCTGTTGTGTTGCAGCACACAATACGACAAATCCCTGAACAGCTTTCTTCATTTTAGTCAATGGCAAAGACGGCATCGGCATGACTTTAGTGCGGTTAAAGTGAATGTACATTTCCACTTCCACCCCATTTCTTCATTTCATCCTTCTGCCTCGCTTAAGAATAATTTTGTTCAGGAAGGTCGAAGCAAACTAATTCCACGAGACACAGTTCATGCTCAACAAAAGTTTTTTATTCATAATGCTCTACATAATTGGTTTGTATAATTCATGAATGAGACTGAGTGAGTTGAATAAATATATGAACGGAATGAAGAAAATAAATTGAATATGTAATTTTGTTTACTTTCAGATGGAGTGGTGCTTATTGATCCTGAATACCTTAAAGATCGGAAAGTGTACGGCCACGTCCTAGCAGCGTTTCGGTATGGCAGAGAGGACCTGGATGTTTTAGGATTGACGTTTCGTAAAGATTTGTATCTTGCGTCGGAGCAGATTTATCCAGTTCCTGAGGCGTCCCTGAATAAGTCCGTTACAAGACTTCAAGTAAGCTTAGAACTTTTATGGAATGCCTACTTCCTTTCTTATATCTTTCTCTGTCATTGTTGTAAAGTTGCTGGCATGTAACCGACATTTTTCATTGTTCAGTTCTAACGAAGCATTAATCCATACTTTCTTCCGTTTTCATTCCCTTCAAAATAAAATTTCACTTTTCGTTATGTGAAGAGTAGGTAAAAACGTTGTTGCTCTAATAAAAGTAATCTATTGTGACGTTATAGTTTTTAAGAGTTCTTTTACAAGCATTTAAGATTGCAGGAGAGAGGAATTGAATTTGGTATGCTTGCACATAGACAATAGAGGATGTACAGGCAGCTGTGTTGCATTAACTTTCTTTGTTTTCAGGTTTAGTACTCCATAAAAGCATCTCGGAGGATTTAAGACTCCTTACAAAATGTCCGTATCTTTATCTTGTCATTTGCAATGCTGTTATGTAAATATAGCTGGGAGACTCTAACGTTGTTTATGTCTCTTTCGATGATGTTGTGAAATGCGTTTTTGAGTGACATGAAAATCCTTCCGGTAAAATGTGCTGAGAAAGTGAAAGCACAGGGGAAAGTTTTTATTTGATGCGAACTTCTAGACGGACAGAAACATTTTTATCTCAATTCTTGTTCATACATGGTACCTATTCACAATTTAAATTCCAATCTGCTTCCAAAATACTCAGAAACTGGCGAAGTGCATGTTTTTCTCTAGAGTTTCCGTACTTTATTTTTTGCAAGTCATCCAAAGAGACCCCCTGTCACTTTGGCTCATGTCATGTCCATGTCGCTTGGCTCTGGTAACATATCTTGGATAATATATTAGTAACTCTATGGCTTGGCTTTGAGAGACGGGAATATATTTAACTCGTAACAACGGGCTACATTACCAGAGGTGGAATTCTAACTTGGTGACATAGAATCTCATCACCATTGGTCAAGTCGGCAATATGAATGTTAAATATAAGGCTTATTTGCACTGCAAGTACCATCCATCCATGTCATATCTTAGTATTGATCATGATAAAAACTCTCACTCCGTAAATTGCATATTGCGATTCGGTTCCAGCTCATCCCCTCAACCTTCTATTATTGACAGACGTCAAGTGAAGAGCGCCAAACTGTGCGAAAAAATTCTTTTTGGACGAAAAAGAATCACAGTTGTCGGCCTGTAAAATATAAATAACAGGCTTCACAATTGCTCACAATATCGATATGTCGGGAAGTATGCTTAAACGTATCTCTGCTTAAGTATCAAGAGCAAAAAATTGTTTCCGAGTTGGCTTTCTAGCAACAAAAAAATAAAGTAGAGAACTTTGCTAGAACTAATCTACTGATAGCCTGCCCTTTGGCGTTTCGCAAATGCCTGGCAAAGCTAAGGGGAGATGGCTTATCTTGAAAACATACGCGCTTCAGAAAATGCCCACAAGAAGACTTGGCTTTCACCATTTCAAGTATTGCATCACATCATGTAAAAGGCTAGTTGCGAGCTTTATATTTAACCAACCTTAATCTATTCATGTTTGGGTAGATGGAGACATGTCATAGATTTTTGGCAGCAAACGCAATCCTTAAGCTTTGGGGAGAAGAGAGATCGATATGGTGTATGCAACAACCAAGTCCATTTTATGTCGCATAAAATGTTGATAACTACAGATAAAAGCTGTAGCTGTGTGGTTAAACTCCCATGAGGAATGGAGGTGGAATGGATTGGATTCAATGTCTCTGTTCAGAGCTTGGCTTAAACCTGTATCGTTTTTTATTGTAGTAAAGAGAGTAATCTAGGACAGGACAGAGACTATTTAGGTCAATGATTCAGGCAAGTAAAGGGAAGCAAGAGATGGAGAAAGTCAAATGGCTGATGTGTGATGGGATCTGATGATGTTGGCTTAGCTTACAGAAATGACACGATGGTGATATGATGGGGGTTCTCAGATCATCACAATCAAAAGCAAGCAATACATATGCATCTATCCACCCATAGTGGATCTTTTCATTATTATTATTATTATTCCCTTTGTTGTTTATTGAGCCTTTGTTGATTGCCTCTTCATCTTGGGGATGAGAAGGATCCTATGAATTTCGGGGATGCTACACACACCACTCACACATCAAGAGCACTTTATTGGTAACATGAGGAGAAAGTAGAAATCTTATCCATTTCTAGCGTTTCTGACGAAATTCGAAATTGTAATCGGTATAGGCGAGGAACTGATACATTTAGCTTCAAGGGATGCGCATGTCAATTAAATGTGTTTGTGCTTCATTTCTCTCTTCTGCGAATTGTCTTCTCTTGCTTGATCTTTGTAAGAAAAGAAGGCTTAAGCGAGCACTGCTCACTCAAAATTTAATAGACATTTGAATTTCAAAGAATTCTCTAAAGTAGAAAACGATTTTCATCAAATGGAAGGGAGAATGGGCCAGAAGGAAGAAATTCATCCTCTTCTCTCCCACTTCAAGATACTTCAAAGAGAATTCAGATTTGATTCAAAATGCTAAATGCCATTGCGAAATGAAATGCATACTTTTGATTTCGAGGCAGCTGCCAAAGGGCATGAGAATGCCTCCCAGCTCTCTCTATATATATGTATGCATGTGAAATTACAGAAAAGGACTAAAAAATTGAAGACTAAAATCAGATTCAATTACTTACATCCTATTATGTAGCTAGCGCGTATCTCGAAATTGTTCACTATTTTAGAATACATTCCCCTCTCGAATTTCATTTCATTTAATGTATGCCAAACCTTTACCATGAAGCTGAAGACCTCCTGAAGAAGGTCAGAGAAAATGGCCGAAAACTAGAGAAATAGAATTAAGGCTTATTTATTATCAATCGCGAGTGTCATATTATCATCTCATCAAACAAAACTTTACCTGTCATTTGGCTTATTCCTTGTCAATGCATTACTGCTAATTTTGGCATCCTTCTTAGTGATTTCGTATCTTAAGGTCAAATCCTTCGACTTCTTTGTTGAAGCTCTACTTTCTCTTCGATTAAATTCCTAACATCAAAGCCCAAGATATGCTGGTGCACAGGTACATACATTGACCGGATATTGTTCCTTAACTAGCTCCTTCCTGCCTTAAAGTGGCTTTATAAGTATTTATAGCTTGTCAAACTTTCGACAAACTTGCTATTGCTTTATGGTTAAAAGAATTACTTGTCGTCTTTAAAAGAACATTCGTCGTGGATTGAAAAAAATATTTGTATAAAATGAAATACAGTTGACAAATCAGGGTTTTTCTTAACTCGGACGGAATGCTTGCTTAATATAAAACTTTCGAGATTGGTTGGCTTTTTGGATGGATTGCCCTTTTAGATTTATTATGTATTCTCTTTTCCCTTGCTTTTCGTAAATGTGAAGATTTTTTGACAAATCTATCAGTCGATGTAGATGTAAGATATACATATGGACCTTTTGCACTCAAGAAGGGAATGAAAACTTGTTTTATTTTATACCGTAAGAGAAGAATTCTTCTGGTTTGCTTTTCAACTTACATTGTTGAACTTATTTATGACTGGAGAAATCTGGAATTCAGTGAAAGGAACGGATACGATAAAATAATCAAATTAAAGCTTAGAGGAAACACTCTGCCATGTCATGTAGTTTCACGACTCTCTTTTTCCAATCACTATCATCGGACTCACTCCAGAGAACTTTTGATTGAATCATCTTTAGGAAAAGTTTCTTTATGCAAGTTAAAAAGACGTACCATATGCCTTGCCTTTTTTCCTCTAAAAGTTATTGGGACGTGGAACTCATTAGACCCCTTATTGATCAAAGTTAATTTAATATATCAACTTTCACTGACAACCGGAAGTCCCACAAATTGCCATTTGTACATAAAAGTTGACAAAATATATGCATACTTTTCATTTCATCGTAAATGTTTTGTGCAGAACCCTTGAATTTTTGTAGTAAGAAGAAATGTAGTAACCTGGATTTATCATTCATCAAAGTAATAATAAATTAGCCTTATTAAAATGATGAAAATAGGATGACACAGTTCATTATATTTTTAATAATGTTGACTTGTCAGGCAAAAAATTAAAAGAAATCAAGTCAAGGACAAATTCCTCTTATATAATTTAGTTGGGTTGGATTGCATGACTTGATGTTTGTTTTTTTTGACAAGTTAAAATGAAGCGGATATTGGATATTAACAAGCATGCCTAAAACCTAATTAGGTTGCGCATTAAAGGTCTGCTCCGAGCTATGAAGAGTACGTAAACAAACTTCAAAAGATATTTGGAAAGATCTTACGTGGGGGTGACGGTATTAGCAAATACCGATCTTTGCTACTTTCTCCCTCCCCTTCCGGATAATTGAAATGGAACCAAGCCTCGGGATATTATTAGTGCCGGTGCCTGATTTTTTCTCCATCAACTTCTGATTACATTCATTGCAGTAATCAGTCGTTCCTTAGCTGAGAATTTGATTGAACCTACTGAAGCAAAAATAATTATCGAGGTCTCTGGTGTATAATCATAGTGGTGTAATTTGGTAAGATCCCCCTAAACTTTTTTTTTGCTCTTTGGAGAAAACTTAATCACCATTCTCATGATTCGATCTCTTGAAGACTAAAGAGATTAGTGGACCGGAGAAAGTTGTATTATTGACTTTGGTAGTTACAAAATTACTTATTACGAAGAGATTTTATGCCCGTGGGTCATGGAGTACGTAACATCTGAGCTGAGCAAGAACATGATTAATGTTTCCAAACATCCGCCATGAATTTTTTTAAGCGAGAAAGGCTCAAATTTTAAAACTTTTATTTACTAGTTTTGTTGCTTGTGAAAGTAAATACGATTTTTATTATATTTAAGACTATTCTTTTTCAACAAAAAAGTACATCATCATCATCACATTTTCATTATGATCATATCATCATATTACACTGTATAATAGCCATTTATATTTTTATAATACAATTGGATCACATCACGTAAGACTAATGGGAAAAGATGGATTTAT
>JAHZNI010001640.1:0-13643 GCA_027744415.1 Seira ritae | reverse complement strand
AACATGAGTTTTGGTTCATTGGAACAAATGGTGAAGAGCGGCCCCTCGAGTTAGGTGACAAGTGATATATCAATCGACTGGGAATTTCATGAGGAATCCGAATCTGCAAAAATTTTCTGGCGGAAACAAAAATCCATCCCTGCCTTCATAACCCCAACCCACTCCAGACAGAACCTAACCTAACCTAACCTACCTTCTTTAATTTGACCTTTCCACCTAACCTAACCTAACCAATTCAATCTGACCTGTCCTTTTAACCTAACCTAACCTAACCTAACCTAGCCACCACGACAATTCGATCTGACCTTTCCTTTTAACCTAACATAACCTAGCCAAGTCAATCTGACCTTTCTTTTTACCCTAACCTAACCCAACCTAACCTAACCTAACCTGAAAACAATGAAACGAATGAAAAAAATAAAATTGTTGATGCAGATAGTCAAAATCATGGAGTGCAACTATAGTTGCTACCAACTTCAAACACCCGTTGGGGCCCACCATCTAGCTGGCGCCGAAAAATTCTTGCGTATTCTTACTCCCTTCATCATCCCCATTCGAATGATATATCACTTGTCATCTAACTCGAGGGGCCGTTCTTCACCATTTGTACCAAACTAAGAAAACATAAACAAAGTACGAACCCGTTAAAACCATGGATAGTTCACAAGAATAGTTTGAATTGTACAACCAACCCCCGGAATTTAAATCCCAGGCGTGATATCTTCCTGGAAAGCCAACAACCCTGTCGCGATTTTCTCTCCATACTCTAAAATGAATGTTCGTGGTATTGTTAATTTAGTACAAACAATCATATATAAAAAGCGCCAAATTTTGTAGAACGGGCTTACCTAAAGCCGAATACAATTTCATCATGTCTGAGATGAGCATCATCGTCAACACTTAGAAGAGCTTCAGTTTCAATCGCATCGTAAGGAATAAATCTGTTGTTGAGACTGTTCTTCTCCGCTTTGACGACCTGAAACCATAATGAAACATTAGTAATTGTTCATGATACATCGCAATATACTCCCCAAAGCAAGTTCACCCAAAAAATTGACGCACATGATGGTTAAATCCCACGGTGTATACGGATACATTTTAAAAGGCTGATAAAATGTGTTCCAGAAATCGTATTTTTGAATATAGATGGTGCTATAATTACGCGCAAATGACAAGGACGGATAAGGAGGCTCTATGGGCCCAAGATTTTCCTCGTCCTCCGGATCCACAGTAAACGTATCAAGCTTCAGAGGCTACATGTAAGAAAACAAAAATGATTTGGTACTAATTCTTTCGATCATGTAATGGTCAAAAATGAAATCCTTACTACTTACAGTGAAACTGTCGTTGAAAACACTAGGGGAAGGGTACTCTTTAAATGGGTTCGGAGCTATTCCTATCCGTGTTCTCAAAGTAGCAATTAACGTTTCCGCAATTCTTTCCGTAGTGCTAAAGTAGTTTTCAAACATCAGTCGTCCGTTTTTCCTCATAGCTAACAGGTCTGAGTCCGTAAATGACTTCAGCAAATAATGCATTTCTGTAATACGGGAACTAGGCAGAATTATAAGGAGTTTACTCCAGTCAATCACTTCAGAGAATGGCGGTTCAAATCTACTTCCGATGATTATTGGTATAGCTCCATATTTAAGGCTTTCATATAATCGTAACTGCAGTATGTCGGAGCTTATAAGCGTCAAGTCATCAGGCGGCAAAATAATTAACGAGAACGTCGAATCTATCAATAGTCGTGTGCGAAGCAAATCGTTTTCACATAGACTAGAAAGTTTCCCGTTCCCTGGACTGTCGTTATTTTTGGACAACTTGTCTGATTCTCTTTCACCACCGAAACCGATTTCATTTTCCTCACTGTGGGCAGTTTTTTTCCCTGGAGCTAATTGAATATTACACGAGAACTGAAAGACAAATGACTGAGGATCATCCTGTTGTATTTTAAGAAGTTCGGACTGGACGTAATGATCAGTCTCCCCGCCTGAAAAAAAACACCAAAGAAAAACAATGAAAATTTTGCTCACTTCAGTTAAAAATCACAATGAATGATATGGCTCTACAAATATAGACAATAGTGATCTACCCAGATAGGTAGCAACATATTTTCGCTTCGCTGGCACAATCGGGGGTAAGTGGGCCCATATTTCTCCACTTGGTAAAGCCTTTCTCCAATGACTAACGATTAGATCGAATTTCCTCCTAAAGCTGCTTACAAATGCCGTTTCACTAACAATGATAGCTCTGCCGTAAGTTTTAGACAATTCGTTCCTAAAAATTTCCTTATATCCCGACGGATTTTTGCATGAGAACCATAAAACGTGATTTCGTCCATCCCCGTGCCAATGAGGTAATTTAAGAAGTTCCTTTTGCAATGATGCTTCGCAGTCGTCGATTACGTAGATGTATAGACACGCCTTTAAATAATCAGAGGTTGAATATGGGCTTGTTCTCAGCATGTCCAGCAAAGTCTTTATGCTATTATCACCATTATTTTGGGAGCCCAGAGACCTGCTGGAATTTCGGTAAAAGTTTGATGGGTATAAGTAGAAACGAAACCTCGAGAACATTGGACATAACGAAAAATCGAAACACGAATCCATGTGGCAGTCATTAATACGATTTGAAGTAGGATTGCTATTATTGCTGTCGTAAATCAAAGGATAGCTGGGAATACTTCTGAGAGGTGTCAACGGCTTTGGTCTAGCAAGTCTTGGAGTATTCCGTTCCATGGCTTCTTTTTCAGCAACCTTTGCCTGAAATCAAAATCAAGAGTTAAAAATACATCGGGTTTTCACACCAACATCGAATACGCTAGGGCTAAGGTCGAAAACGAAAATGAATGACGTACTTGTTGCAGAGATATTTGTAATCGGTCTAGTTCATTCCTGCGCTTTCCAGCTTCCATCTTCGACTCCTCCAGTCTTCGATTTAATAAAGCGATTTCAGATTGTACATGCTGTCTTTTCGCCTCTAAATCTCTCAGTTCCGAAGTAACGCTGAATTTAATTCTCAGGAGTTCTTCAATCCGGAACTTAAGCTCTACACCTTTCAATTTATCAACATCGGCTAGTTGGACTATCCATGGATGTGAGTTAGTGTCTTGTTCCGAACTAAAGTTTTCATCCATTCCTCCCACCTTTAAATGAAAGTAGGCGATTGGAATTTAATAAATTCACAATGATAATTCAACATTTACATGTTTAGACGAAAACAATACCTTGCTCAAGTAATAATGCGTCAGCAAAGGAATGAGAAGAAGTACAAGAACTACCAAAAATATGATCTTGTACATTCTCATCTTTTCTAGATCTGCTTGTTTGGGCTTCATGAAGAATCGATGCTTCCGAAACCGACTAACTCCGCTGCAAAGTATTTATATTCAAAATTTCTACTCCTGACAACTACTGAACCACTTCAATCTTCGCAGCTTCTTTGTTAACAATTATTGACATCACAGTAACAGTGTTGGGACATGGCACAGGTACTCCTGCGCTGCGGCCTGACGTTCCATCGTTTGTCGTTGCGTCAATTTCCAGTTTTAGACTCTTTCAGGTAAAAAACACAATATTTGGATTTTTAGACAACTCTGTACACAATAGAGGACTAAACTAACAAACATAGGGCAAAATTAACAAATACAATTAAAGACTAAAGACACTTCTTATTTTCTCTCTCCCCTCTCAGATCAAAAACAGTAACACTCATTCAATTCCAATCTTTTTCGTTTCCAAACTGCCGACTATTGATTAAAAGCCTCGCCTAAATAGATGCATAAAATGTTTTCTTGATAAATGGAGTAATGCTTCGCGCTTTTAGTTTAATGCACTCACTCACTCGTACTACTGCACACAGCTGAGTCTGACTATGAGCCGGAGCGTGGATTGAACGATCAACATCAATCCAAATCCATCTCCATCACACCACGCACTATAGTAGACTAGAAGTATTAAGCATCAAATTAGGCCAATCAGCCACCGCAGCAGGGCAGCGGCAGCCAAAAGTTGCATAATTTTTCAATTTTGTAATGAACTAATTAGGCCATTGTTGTGCTTGTGAATTCAGATTCGCTTGCAGCTTATCTGAGAGTTAAGGATTATCATGCGCATAATTTTTGCATGTTAGCGCAACTGAGCAAGCTGTACTTTCTCCATGACCGTGCTTAATAAAATCTACTTGTACATCACAAATGCACAAGCCGGGTGCTCTTTGCCGCCTGAAGTAACTAATCTTGATCTTATCATAAAATGCAATTATAATATATATATCCTGAATCCTGGCTGTCTCACTAAATGCCTGTGTTTGACATTTACATTTTTAGTGATCCTTCTCAATATCTAGTGACTTGTTTAGGACGAACGGTGCGGGTAATGAGTTATCGTCGCCGAACAATTCTATCAACAATTGTTTGAGCTGACTACATCATCTCGGACTCACGGGATTCTAAACGATGGACTGAAAGTAAGGTTTTTAATGGTGTCATGTCAGTGGGTACATAGTACCACCATTTTCCCTGCCTAATCTAATCTCCACATTTTTTATCTTATGCAGGTATGAAAAGAGCCATATTCTTGTGCAAATATTAAATCTAAGACCTACCTACCATAATGTCTTCAAAGTCGTCGAATAATGGAGTCCTGGATGCGGTTAGTCTTCAGTCAAGATGGAAAGACTATGTCGGGGGTTTTCTCAGTGGGTTAATTAGTATTACGATGACTTATCCTTTGCACAAGATTATGTTTCGACAGGTATCTTAAAATATCCTTGTTGATTACAGTTTTCATAATAATATAAAGCCAGTATTTTTTTAAAAGAAATGATTCTTTCATAGATGAGAGATGGGCTTCCCCTGATGGTTGCTATTGATCAAGTGAGAAAAGAAGGATTTTATATGTTGTACCGGGGAGTTCTTTCACCTCTCACAATGCGCGCATGTTCCCTCGCGATAATGTTTGGATCTTATGGATCGTATACAGCATTATTCGAGAGTTATCACCCGACCTTACATAGACATGCTGTGCTAGTATTCAGTGCTACGTTGGCTGGAATCAGTGAAGCTTGTTTCGCCGTGCCATTTGAACGAGTCCAAACATTGTTGTTGGATAAGCAATTCAACAGTAGATTTAGTAACACAGTACACGCTGTAGGACACCTCTGGAAACACCATCCAGTAAAAGAGTTTTATAGGGGATCTTCAGCCATAATGTTTAGAAACTCTTTGGCTAATACACTTTTCTTTTATGTCCGAGAGCACACCGAAAAAGTGATTCCGAGACAAGGTACCACCTCCTTTACAAAATTCGTCGTAGATTTTGTCAAGTGAGTGATTTATAGGATAAGATTTTGTATTTCGGGCAACATTATCAATTCAATTCAAAAAAAAACCAATGTAAGTAAGTACTCATTTTATTAACAGTGGTGGGGTTATTGGCGCAGTCAACAGTACAATCTACTACCCAGTCAATGTAGTCAAAACTCGGATGCAGAGTAGGCTTGGAGGTCCATTTCAGTCTCCGAGCGAAGTTTTCAAAAAGATTTACAACGAAAGGGGGAGGAAGTGGCATGAATTGTATAGAGGAGTCCACATGAACTATACCAGGTCGATGCTATCGTGGGGAATTACAAACGCGTCTTTTGGACTGATTCGACAATATTTAGACGCTCCAAGAAGGTAAAGGGCGCTTTCCGACTGTGACAGTTGTATCTCTTTGTGAAAGTGTTTTTGGAATTGGCGACTCAAACTCTAAAATTTATTTACCCTACGTATATGCTTTGTGGTAGTAAAGAGTATTTCTGTAGAATAAGACTACAGATTGACTACGGCGGTTTGTTCAGTAAATGCTATATATTCAAAATGCTCTAGTCGTCCTCGTCTTGGTCACATAAGCATGTTTGTGATTATAGAACGAGAATCAAAGTTATCAAAATTCAAGGTGTTATTTATCCAAAAATAAAGAAAGGTAGCGAATTCACGACCAAACCCGATGATACCTAAATAGAATCTAACATGACTGAAAATGCGTAACTTAACTGAGTAATAACTATATGTTCGGAAATAAAGCATGAATATGCATTTGTTAAAAACCAATATTGATTTTGTAAATGAAATACTTGACCATCGGACAGCTACTCAATTGCCTCGTCTCCAAATCTCTTTGATTGCATTTTTTCAACTAGCAACATTTTATTGCTTAATATTTCGATTATATTACAGAATTTCAGATTATCTGACTTAACCGTTGTCGATTCATGGTTGGTCGACTTAACGAAAGTTCTAGACTAAGACAATATTAGTACTTAAAGGAAGTATAGGGCAGCAAGAAAGTATGGAGTAGGGGGTTCTTTGAATTAGGAATTTAAGAAATCATGAGATAAATTTTAGGCATTTACGTGTGATGATACGAAATATACGTACCCTTTACTGTTATTCTAACAATTGATTATCAAAAACATATAAGGTAATTCTTTTTGAATTCCATTTTTGTTAATTAATTAATGTTACAAGGAAATATATTTACGACTTAAAATTCTCGAATATTTCTAGCTTCTAGAATTAAGAATTTGATCTTTTCCGTCAATATGTTGATTTTAAAAAAGTACATAGTCGGAAACAAGGTAGCTTTGAACCAAAATCGATATTTGTTTCATTCAGGTCACGTGGTTGTTAGTGGATCACGGTACCACTACACATAGTAAACAAGGATTATTTTCTTGCAAAAATAGCCCCCTCCCTCCTGCATCAATATAAACGATCTGTTCCATTAATTATAATATAACTATATATATCTAAATGAGCTTGGATAATTAAGACTTAGGATACTTGTACTAAATGTGCAAGTCGGTACGTAATAATAATTAATTATCATTTCTTCCTCACTGAGAACCTCAACTGGAGGTTGACGTTTTGGTTTTGGACATCATCGTCCTCAACCTACGCTTTTACCAAAATCGTCGCCGTAGGATGAGCATTTGATTTTCCCCGCTGGCATTGCATTGGTTCCGTTTTATTGTAACCAGCCATGACTTCCAAAAACAAAAGTTTGAAGCACACAAGCTGCAGACTACCTCTAACCTTCCAAAAGAAATGATTTTTTCAATCAAGCTAAGCGTTTTAATTAAGCCCTAATGCCTAGTATGATCTTAAACAGTAAACGTTAAAAAAGGATGATTGTAAATTTTATGACGGGGAAATATTATGCGTCAAATTGGATGGACTCAACATCATCGCTGCAAAAGCAGATGACGTGGGAGAAAATGCCATTGTTGCTGTTCCTGCGCTCGTTGAAGCGGAAGCGATTCCACTGCTTGCTGGACTTGTAGAGGTCTGCTGAACATGTCGTAGAATTTCTTGTCCGTGTTGTTCTTCCATCAACACGTCCGCTGTCGAGGAATGAAATTTGAAACTTTCTGGTTTTCTTTCTGTACGCACACGACGATATTCCACCAGAGCTGGAGGCATACGACCTTCATCTAATTCTTTCGCCCATAGTTTCAAACAGTCCAATTCTCTCCGAAGGGCGCCAATTGATTTCTCTGTTTCTGAAATAATTTCTTCAAGATACTGGTATCGTAGTTTCTTCCGCGCACGACACTCTCTAGCGCTCTGTCTACTTCTTTCTAAAAATGTAAAGAAAATCCTTTTACAATACATATTTATGCAAAAACTATTTTCTCAAATCAAATTTTGCAAAACAGTACCTAATTTTGCCCTTATGTCCACTTTGTCTGCTGACTTTTTGGTTAAGGATCGTGTTCTTCCTCGTCTCGATGTTTCCCCCTTCTTCTCTTCCTTAAAAAATTCAAACGGAAAGGTGTCAAGTGATATGCACTGCTGGTCTTTATAATGGATTGCATTACTAATAAAAATGTTTAGATTCATTAGGCATCTTTACCTCTTCGAAGTCTAATCGTTCTTCTTTGACGACATTTAAAGAAAAGGGAAGTTCCTCACTGGTTTCCATCATCCTACCACCACTAAAGTCCATCGTAATGTAATTAATAGATTGTTAAAGTCCACAATGTACTACAAAATAGGGTCCACATAAGGCTAGTAAAAACTCAAAAGTGGCAAATCCGATACTATCTACCAACACCATGCAAGCGATTCTTTGTTTAATTGTAACAACTCACCTGCTATCTTATTCTTAGTTCGTTGAGAATGAAGCAATATATTGAGAAAAAGATCGAAACAAAAGGTCAATAATAAATTCACGTTTTTTTTAAATCTCGCAATTTATTACAGCAGCTGTTTGCTAGATTTCAATAATATCTAGGATGAATTATATTATTTTTATATGTATTAAAACAAGTACGAAGTTAGTGGCTCTAGAGTCCAGCCATTTACGAACCTTAATGTTATTTTACGATCTTCTGTGAAATATTTACTGCAATGCTCGAGTTTTTTCCTACCACATATTTTTGTTTCAAGCATGATAATGCGTTTCAAGTTTATTTTTGACAAGGGTCTTCCCATAATTACGGAATATTTAAATGAATTAAAAACTAATTTTCTATAAACCGCGAAAACTAAGCACTAATGATTCATAGGAACTTTCAAGGTCGAAAAAAGCACTCACCGTATTTTTTTCTTAACATGACCTTTGATTTTGAAAACATTGACATGTGATTTGAACGGACCATATGACGTCTTGTTTACAACTTTATGCTCCGCCTCTACTTGCTCAATTGTTGATTCCATTTGCTCATGAAAAAGATGGATTTGTCCATGGAGTGCGAACATCGAACAGTGCGAGTGCGAAGTAGAGGTACAAATAGGTATAGGTAGTACAGTACAGATACAGATTAGATGGAAGTCGCGTGATGCAAGCAATCCTTCCTATTGCATTGCTTTGTTTCAGCTTCAGCTGCTAGCTCAACTACATAATATTGCATACATTGATGATAATATGATAATAGATAATGCACGTAACACAACTCATGATCAATACATTTCTTCCAGCTAGGCTCCTTGAGTCAGTCAGTAAAGAGCTACTATGAACGAACGAGCTATGTATAATCTTTTTTTACATTTTTGTGCCTTATTAATGGACAATGAAATGAATTAGGATCCGATAGTTCCAAAGAAGTCGTTTCATCCAATGTTCCAATTCATGAATAAAAAAATAATAAGATATCATCTTCATCGTATGTATACAAAAAAATCACAAACATGAAAAACTGCATATGAACAAAGCACATGCACAAGATCCGCCCTGCCATATGATGGCATTGACTACAGCCCAATAGTCTGGTCTAACGTGGAACGGCAGTAATTTTGGAGCGTATTTCAAGTATGGGGGAGTTCTAGACAGGAAAGAGCAGAGACAGTCTATCTATCGACTTGCTGCAAACTGCAATTAATTCATGCAAATCTTGAAGTAAAAATCTTAAAACAATTGCTAATTACTGCTTACTACATACAAGATCACGGTTAGAATAAAATTAACTTTTTTCTGCCTCTATCTGCTGTCGTTAAAATATTTTGGCAAGGCGGAGGTTAAATGTATAACCAAGTAGTTTGATTTTTAAGAAATATATCGGTAGGATTTGATTTATTTATAGAATGCATTGACAGTTAATCGTCTTTATAGCAAGTGAGCTTTGCTGGAATTCGAGGATTTGTTATAATATTTAATAATTAGTGTTGCGTTATTTATTTTGTATCTTCGAGTTTTCAGTTTGATAAGATAAATAGTGTGTTTCAAAATGAAATTCAGCATGAGTTATGGCTTAGCCGTGACGAAGTGCCTTGCGGTGATGTTCCCTGGTATTGTAATTTTACTGACGCTTCAGTCGACATTTATACAATCTGCTAATGCAAAGGGATTAAGAGAGATTACTTGTGGAAGTGTATTTAAAATGTTGAATACGGCATTCAAAGTTCGTCTTCATTCGCATGATGTGAAATATGGCTCGGGATCTGGGCAGCAGTCGGTGACGGGAACAGATCTCAAAGAAGATGTTAACTCCAATTGGCAAGTAAAAGGAACATCGAATGTCCCGTGTACGCGAGGGTTAGTAATTGTAAAAATCGTTGGCGAATTTTAATTACCGCGTTGAATCTATCTTAGGAATATTAATTTTATGTTTACAGGGAGCCTGTGGAGTGTGGTAAAAAGATTCGTCTGGAACACATTCAAACAGGAAAGAACTTACATTCTCACTTGTTTTCCTCGCCGATGTCAGGCCATCAGGAAATTAGTGCTTTTGGCGAAGATGGTGAGTTTTATGCTGAATGCAAGATAAGCGAAATCTGGAATTGTGACTGTAACCTATAGATAACTGTTAATTGCCACGTAAAATATGTCATTGATGTAACGTATCTTAAATTTGGGGAGTTTCATGCAAGAAACTTGCATAAAGGTCTAGCCCTAGCTTGACTTTATGCTACTTTGTGCCATGCGTGTTTAGCTTGAGATTTCGCCGAAGTATTTAGTATTGTTGTTATTTATTTATTTTGAAGGGGAAGGAGATTCAGGAGATGTTTGGGAAGTTGTTTGCAAAGGCCGGCATTGGATGCGAGATGATGCGATTCAATTCAGACATGTTGACACCGACGCTTTCTTGTCGGCATCTGGAAATACCTATGGGCGCCCCATTCATGGCCAAATGGAAATAGTTGGACTAGGACACAGCGATTCATCTTGTTACTGGAAAGCAGTGGAAGGGATATTCGTGCATCCCTCGGAACCTTCGGTTGGCAAATCGCACCATGAGCACAACGAGCTATAACGATTTTTGTACTTAAATTATGCTGTTTCTATTTGGTAGACTCGCAGTTAGTCAATTTATTTAAGTTGTAAATTATAGTAATAAATTATTGCTGTAAGAGTTGTATGCAAGGAATACTGAATACCAAGCTGCATGATTGTGCGTCTGGAAAATGTCCGATTGAGTGATTGGTTTTCTGTTGTATACCTTAGTTTAAGTTGTGACAGAAGTAGAAAATGAACAATGTTTGTATAGTCACTGTCGTTAAAGAAAGGCGCAGCGCATCTCAAATCTATACGAGTTAAAAAAGAATAATTCCTACCAGTAAATAAGATTATGTGCTCCCTGTTCACGATTTCTGTGATGTATTTTAAGTTATGGATTGAACTGCGTTTTCATGGGTTTGCCCGCCTATTGGGTGGAACACTGACTGTGTCTGGTCTGAATAAATGATTATTTGATTAAATAATTTACATGGGGGAATTAGAAGTAATAATATTTACTTGTATTGAATGTAAAATGTTAAATGACGTATTGACGTTTTAAACCACCAATCTACCATCAATGCCACCATTGGTCCACTTCGTTCAGTTCATGCTTTCAGTACATCTATGCTTTCAGTCGTTTTGTATAATGGAGGACCAATATTTTTTTCAACTTTCCTTGTTCGTATGCGAAAATTGCTATGATACTTTCCCTTACTATCTGTTGTAAAATTGGTCGCGGAAATGAAATAATTGAGCCCAGTTGTAGGACCAATATTTTTTTCAACTTTCCTTGTTCGTATGCGAAAATTGCTATGATACTTTCCCTTACTATCTGTTGTAAAATTGGTCGCGGAAATGAAATAATTGAGCCCAGTAACGTATGGGTACAAACATGATTACTTTCACGAGATGCTTCGCAAAATGTTTTGACGTTAGGAGCCAAGCCAAGCAATTAAGATTTCTGTATCTTTTTTGCAGCATTTTTGTACCCTTATGTTTAGCATAATGCAATGATCGAACTATATGATTTTAAAAAAACAACGTCCAAACTTGCATAACCTGCAGTGTCAGCTAGGTGGTCTCATTATCTTGCTGGTGTTAAATTGGCTCAGTGAAGAATTTTGGCAAGCTGTACTACTTGACTCTAGACTCATCCTGTTTCTGACCCATGGAAGCCCGATATTTGACCGATCTAGAATGGAGAATTTGTCACGCCGTCAATATCTACGTTTTTCGAAACGGTCGAGATGGAGAGCAGCCCGTGTTAGTTCATATACCTCCAGCAAAAAAGAAGAACATGCGAACTGTGATGGGAGTTGTGCAAGATCGTGTAAAATATCCCGTAGGATATGCAAAGTTTCTTTACAAAATGGATGGGACACGGGTTAAGGATCCTTGTGAGCTAGAAATGTACAACAATTACGTAGTTGCCTCCAATTTCGATAAGTACTTCAAATGTGCAGCGTACGGAAGGAAAAGGTCTCCCTTATTAGTCCTTAATCGGGAATCTAAGCATGTTCGAGTTTTAAAATTGCAAAATCAAAATTACTATGAATGGCTTTTGAAGAAAAAAGCTGTAAGTATCACTTTACCCCACAATATTACACCCATCTCCATCACTGATGGAGTGGCTTTGAAAATGACTTTCTACTTGGAATTTATGAACTACCTAGGTTGGGGAAGAACGACCGCCTTACATCTACCCTGCGTATTACACCAATGAAAATCTTCGGCCACAAGACCTACCAGTAGGGAACATGGGCAACTATCATCCTGCGGAAGTTCAGGCTCCTGGATGTTGTTATCCAAGGTATCCATCAAACCTTCCATGTACATTAGTTCAGTTGGAATTAAATATGTTGTTTGCGTGATGGTTCAGAGCGGAGGGGGGAAGAACTTACCGAGTTGACGGCAACCAGAAGTACGTAGTGAACACAGTCACAGTCGATGTGGCGCCTAATCTAGGTGATTTAGTGGACACCAGAAAGAGAAAACGCGTCAACAAACATCCAGACGCCTTACCAAAAGTATGCTAGCTGACTTTCTATCAATGAAACTTATTTTACTGGTAAACTTTATGCTCTGTTTGCGTAGCGCACTTTTGGAAATAAGCAAGGGGGAAAGGTCATCAAAGAGAGGACTCCGTCGGACATGATAAATGCAAACGTACTAGCTTCAAGTGGAACCAGTCAGGAGGTAGTGTCTGTCAGTACATCGGAGACAGATCAATTAAAACTCAATCCCAAAGGTCATCGCTTATCGAAACAACCCCATTCACACCGACAGCCAAAGTCCACGCGAAACCATGCCCCTGATGAAGCAGGCGACTTCCCTGAAAAGCAGATTATTAACGATTCGTCTGAACAGTCCTCTGAAGATTTGAGACGGAATCAGAAAAAATCTGGAAGAAAATCGAAAAAGAGGGAACGCGAAGTGCCAGCTACAGGGATGCTACCACCTCCCCCGCTTCAGTTTCGGGATAACGTTGATGTTCGAAATAATAACGTTCCCGGAAAGTCATCAAATGTGGATAATAATGATAATCAAGAAATATTGAAGTATGTGGATAGAGCTATTCATAATCCCGTGGTCAACTTTACGGCTGCCGTTAATCCTCAAAAAACCTTTTTTTATTCTCCTGAAAAACTCGCGGAGATCAATTCTTCAGGAAGCATACAGCCGTTAGAGTTGACGTTTACTAATCATCATCCGTGTCCTTCAATTCCAACAAGTCAATGGGCAGTGATACGTCCGCAACAACTTGTACAGCCCATTTTTACTTTTGATCCGCAATTGGGGCAAAATGCAACCACTATCAATCCTCCTCAGGAATCTACTACGACAAACTCTCCGTCAACAGTGTTACCATCGTATAGATCATCCCAGCCCCCTAACCAACCAATTCTGCAGAGTGTACCCGTTCCGTCCACCAATATACCG
>JAHZNI010001638.1:0-12036 GCA_027744415.1 Seira ritae | reverse complement strand
GCATATATCTGAAATAGTTTACTTACCCTGTGAAATATGAGGGAATATGATGCAGCAAGCGCAACGAGTTGACATATTGCGACCATCCATAAAAACTGAATGTAGTTCTTTACAATCTATGAATTAATTATGCATAGATGAATTGTATTAGCGTCATGAGTCATGATTCATTTGATTCGGAATTTGATTGGCGTGATTAAATACTAAACTGATTCATTAAGTTGATATCATACCTGAAAGAACGTTTGCACGTATACAGCGGTTTGGTTAAACTTTGTTAAATAAGACAGAAGAACTAGCCAACTTGACATTACAGCAAACTACGAAAAAGGTAAACTTAAATGGAATCCAAACCCTTTCATACTAAAGTTTCAAAAGGATTTTCGATATCAAACATACCGCAGTAAAATCTTTGTTGATTGACTCCCGCTCAAAAGGAAACCCAAACCCAAAGCTTGGTAAAAGGCACATGAAGAAAGCAATCAAGGCACAAAAGATTTCTCCGATACGTCTCGACGTGGTAAGGTCAAATTGAAAGCCCGATGCAAAGAACGTCGTGACAGTTTTAATCGAAGACAGAAAAGCCATTGCGGTGAGAAGGACGGATGAACATTTCGCTATTATCACGATTTCAAAGGGATTCTCTCGAAGAAAATAGTGAAACGCGTAGTTTGTGAATAAAATGGCAAACAATAGCTAAAAAAACGTTTTCATTGTATACATTTATGAACAAAATCTGCAGAAATTAGAAATATAGGATAGAGAATTAGGAAATGAATCGTCCTTACATGATATATTAGCAGCATAATCGAGACAAATTGAAACTTTTGATATTTTAGAGTGGCAAAAGTGGTGATCAGTGGATGTGCCAAAATTTGATCCTTAACATCCATGTCTTCGATTTCTTCCACCAGGTGAAGGAGAACTTGAGCTTCTCTAAACTCATTTGGTTGATCACCGGGACATTCAAGCAAGTCTCTGCAATTGATTTCTTTTTACATTAGTATTTCTGCAAACAGCAGCAGCCAAATTGCATAGGTAAATTACTTACTTACTTACTTAAATCAAATTAAATTAAATAAATTACTTAAAATCCATATTTATTGTAGTTTCATCCTCCATGCCCTCGCTTGGGTTTCCTGTGGACGGTACAAAGAAAATGCATCCACTCAACATTTCCAGAAAGGGATCCAGCATTAAAGGTTTCTTTTGTATTGCTTTGCATAATAATAAGGTTTTATCATCAGGAACCCTGAAATTAAAGTATATTCATTCGTTTGAAATTAAAAAATTTGCTAGTTGCTCATGAATCTTTTATGAAAAAATGCGTACGTTTGAACAAGACTGCTCCAGTGTTTCCGCAAAATTGAAGCCTCCTTTTGTACATCTTTATTAGGAACACTTTGGCGTGACTTTAACGTGGCAGAAATGAGTTCTGTGGTGGAAGCGACATGATCAACTCCATCATGATAATGAAAACGACTGTGTCCAACAGAGTTCCTCCGACCAACGGTATCAGTTACATCTTCCGCTTGATTTTTCTG
This sequence comes from Seira ritae, assembly GCA_027744415.1. NCBI lineage: Eukaryota > Metazoa > Arthropoda > Collembola > Entomobryomorpha > Entomobryidae > Seira > Seira ritae. The sequence goes on along the minus strand of JAHZNI010001638.1, from coordinate 10,492 downwards.
AACTGATTCTTCCAAGAGTTGCAGTTGCGTCCACATTTTCTTCATAGATTCCTGACAACTGCAGCCTTTAAAAAATGAAATGACGATAACGTATAAACGGTGCAGCATCGAATGCAGAATATTAAGTCAATCCAGTGCCACTATATTTACCTGTCACAAATATTTTTCGGATTTTTTCTGATTCTATAGAATCTTTGGGATTCATTTCTAGTCCCGTCAATGGAAATGCTTCTATTCCATTTTTCGGTTTTACGCATGCATTTTCCATCTCTGGGTCCTCTATTCCTGAAATCTTGGTGGTTTCATTCATTGCTGGAGGATTAGGAGCCATGATGAAGTCTAAAATGACGAAGACTAAAGTAATTAGAATTACAAAGCTGCAACTTACTATGTGTATGTTATTTCTTAATATATTTTCCGTCGGCAAGAAAGTGACATGAACAGGGATTATTCGGACTTCACATCTGCTACTAAAGTGCATAGCGCGCATGAACAATGAAAACATTCATGGAGATAATAGAAACAAAATTTATCAGCGCATTATATATAAATGCATGATGTTAATATTCTTCTTGATGATAAAGAATTTTCAATTAATGATCAAGTATATACATAGAAAAAATAGAGATTATCCATTCGTAAAGTAAAACTAAAACATGCTTACCCAATAAGGATTTTCTATTTACTTTTATCCGAATTCAAAATGATTTTTTTGTACAATTTAATACCAGTTAATTATTGTACATGTAACTGACTGAAATCCATTATAAGGCGACGAGGGAGTAAAATGGACGGAATTTAATATTCGTGTTTAAATGTTTGCGTCATAGTAATAGAATATTGATTCGTTTTATCTTTTCCTTTCGTACTTTTGCGTTCAGCCCAAGAAATGTACAAAAGAAAATTAAAGCTTTCACCGCTTCTTTACGTCACATTCGCGAGCGAGTCACCACAACACACGACAACACAAATGCAGAATATTGCAGAATAGAGACAAGATGACTCACGAGCTACTAAAGACTAGTTTCTAGTTTCTAGACCAATAATACCAAGCACAATCTCTTACGACTATGACCGGATTAATCGCAAAATCTGGAGCTCAATTGACTCTTGTTTTTGTGAGACGAGGATTTTTAGACAGGAGAACAATACAACGGAAATGTCCAGTCAAAAGAAAATTCCAGCCGAGCCGCAAAGCAAAGCATCAACAAAACATTTTGTATGGGGCAATGTAAGAATTAATGAGATCATATCTGTTGCGTGAGAGTGAGAATTTTTTGTGTGTTATGTTTTATGATCTAAGCCATTATATTATCCCATACCATTCCTGCGGAGCTTGGTGAATGAACACAACTTTAAAAATTGTCGATTTATCCAGCATATTATGATGCATATAATATAATATGTGTTTTAATTTTATGACGAATGCATCTTTTAAATGCATTTGTAGGCCAAAAGGTTTAAGTTTGCCAATAACCATATCAAAGATATTTAAAATCCTCTTTCCAATGAAAAACAATAAAAATGTAATGATTCACCCGTACAACATTCCAAAATGTTTTTTTTTTTGCAAATCTCCTAAAGCAGCTTTTTAGGGCAAAAGAAATAAAAGATTTTTTCATAAATCATGCGAATCGAATTTTTGCACACGTGTGTATTTTCCTTTAATGCTATTCTGGCCAATAAATAGATAAACTATGTAAATGATTAGGAATAAAAATAATGCAAGACTATGGGTTTTTAGCAGGCTAACAACCCTCGCACGAGTTAGGCTTCGACTATGACCAATGGGCATTGACATTAAATTCTATATAACATATTTATTTACATTAAATCTTCATCTCCTCCATGAAACTCTGCAATCTTAGATCAATTTAATTAACATGAGCACACCACATTTTTGTGTGTGCTAATGTGCTTTGCTTATTTCTTTCGACGAGTAAAGCGCGTGTTCAATCATGTGTAATAAATAATAAATAAATAAGGTTATGATTGTATTATGATTAGTCTTCAAATCCATAATATACATATATATGTACCTACGACCTTATGCCTAAATAACTATTACAAATATAGTATGGTGGTGATGCTGATGCTGACTACAACAACACAAAAATAATTAAATTCATACTCGCATCGTACATACATTAATTTAAATGCTGAATGAATGCATCACATACAAATTTTTTTGACGCTATATAGCTCGAGCTCGTTCATAAAGTCGTAACGAGATAAATATTATGACGATGATCATGGTGATTGTGCAAAAAAACTTGCATCNGCTGAATGAATGCATCACATACAAATTTTTTTGACGCTGTATAGCTCGAGCTCGTTCATAAAGTCGTAACGAGATAAATATTATGACGATGATGATGGTGATTGTGCAAAAAAACTTGCATCGCAATAGCGCACCCAACAACACCCTCCTTTACGCCCCTTTCCCTGCCTTTCCCTCTTTGCTACGCAAACATGCTAACGCTAACATTCATGCACGTAATGCAAGCTATATATCCCGTCTGTGTAAAAGCTTTTAGGTGCATTTAGCATTGTCGTATTTTGTTGCGAAGATAAAAACGTTTTTTTACTTTATATAGACTGCTTCTCTCCTTTTGCATGCACAGGCACAGGGTCGTAATAATAGTCATAAAAGCATATGACTGCTCTTGGCTAACAACAAAAAAACAAAACAGTCCGTGTTCGCTCAATGTATCTGTCCCACAGTAAAGATCAAAACAAGGGAAGCAAAAAAACAGATACGAAGTTGAGAAGAAAGGAAGGAGAATCATCACAAGACCAAAACCAATTTCTCTTCATTAAAATTACTCATCTCTGTAAGTTATTTGTGGTACTTTGTACCTTTTAATTTTTGATAAAACTAAAATAAAGAATTTTTTTCTGATTGATAAACAACTGGACTAATCAAAAACATAATTTAATTTTGACAGGGAAAAAACGATACTTGCATTCGACCTGAAGATCATTCAAGGTTTATCCTATCAGCTGACCATTCAAGTGTGCATTTAAAGGAGTTAGAAAAGGACAATTCAGTTTGAAAACCTTCCAGGTAATAAAGTTGGAGGGTAAATAATTTCTAATGAAGGTAGCATTGGTCAGGTTGATTTATATTATGTGGCTTGGTGTTTTGTAGGTCGTCGAATAAAAGTCTAACTAAAGCAAAATGAAATTCCAATACAAGGAAGACTACCCATTTGAGAAGCGAAGGGCAGAGGGGGAGAAAATCCGACGAAAATATCCTGATCGCATTCCAGTGCGTAAAAATTAATTATTTAAATGCTTAATGAGAACAATTCCGAGGAACAACAATTAATTTTGAAAATATTATTTTTTTATTAAATCTCTATTTGATTAATGATTAATGTAATTTTGATGTATTTCATCAATTTATCAGGTAACTGTTTTCAGTTTTCAAAACTGAAAATTGAAGCTAATTGACCAAATTGAAGTCTAACTAATTAACTATTTAATTGTTTTCATCTTGTTCATTTTAGGAACATCATGATGAAGATTTCTTTCTCTACATCGCCTATTCCGACGAAAGTGTTTACGGATGCTAAATGGCCATCATTGATGTTTTATTTCCTTATCTGACGTTCGCTTCTTAGAATTATTTTAGTCTCACGATTGTTTCATTGATACACTATTCCATTTGTAATCGTTTTTAATTGTGGTATATAGATTTCGAAGCTCGAAATTTAGATTGGCTACAACTCAACTCATACATACATGAACTAATTGTACGAATACGTTTAAAATACAAATCTAAAGAAATCAGAAATTATCGTGGCTGATGACACCAGCAAGGTCAAAAATATTATAGTCATCATCATATTTGTTAACTAAAAGCGCAAGTACATACTCGATAAATGTTACTGTATATAATGGCGTGATAGTAATAGTTATTCTTCTATTGAATCGTCTTTTTATTTCATTCTAATTTTTATGCTTGTGGTTTCATGCATGCGGTTTAGTTGTTTCCTAAAGTTGATTATTATCGATGGCTGACTCCGTGTTATTTACAGTTGTTCTCTCCCAACTAGCAGAGCAGGCTAAAGTATGAGCTATTAGCAAGAAGTCGTTACAAGAGAGGGAATACTTAGGAATGAATGAAATAATTATTTGTTATGGAATAAGTAGTTGTGTTTGTAATAGTTTGTGTCATCATGATAAAGTGGATGTTTGTATCTCTGATAAACATGAATGCTGAACAGCTGAACTTGCAACAATTGTAAAACTGCACGCGTATGATCCAACCCTCAACCCATCATTAAAACTGCATCCATTTGGTGCCAGACCACTCAGTTTTATAGTGGAAGAGAACGGTGGTTGAAGTCAAGGTTTAATGATTGGACATTATATTATATTCTTTACCTAGCTTAAAACGACGAAGGTTCCATATCTTTGTAGCTTCTTTGCATTGATTTTCTAATTTTTCCGAATGTTCTATAATGATGCACTTCAAAAATCGATTCCGTGAATGAATGCAGTTGTTTGTTTCTTTGTAGAAAAAGAATGAATGTTCGTTTAATCAAATATTATATAATGATTAAAACATCTAAGTAAAAAATATACATTTAATTATGTGCATAATAGTAAGCTATAATAACAACTACTGTCTATTGCGAGAAATAATTATGTACATCAAAAAAATTTCAAAATAAAAAACCCCCAAAAAACTTTCGGCTTTTTTTATTTACGTATACAGACTCAACATTCATAAAAGATTTTTTATATCATTTCAGTCACTTGTGTTGTGAACTAGCAAGTGGGATACTTGAGCAACCTGGACAGCAATGTAAAGTTTCATGTAGAAATAGGTCACACTCCAGGCAGTAGGGACGATTGCATCGTTTGCACTGGTAAATCTGAAAAGATATTATGTATGTACTTCATTAACGAAGTTCATAAAACCAAATCATGAGTTCATGTTCTTATTCTTACATGCTTATTTTTATCGGGAAGTGATTTGTGACAACCAAAGCACACGCACGAGACAGCATCAATTTCCTTGAAGGGTTCCAGCGGAAATATATGAAGAAATGATCTGGCCAAATGAGGTGCTGATACCAATGTCAGACTGCAAGCTTTACATTCCACAGGCAATTCACAGTATTTGCTCTTACACTGAGGACAAATATATCCTCCGGGAGATAGTTTACTGGCGGTTGATGTGGTATCCTCCAAATGACAAAGGCACATGGCCGGATCATCGGTTTGATTACGCTGAGGAAATCCCATCTTAATCAAAGACGAGTCGCTTTTCCCAGCAACGGGTGGGGGTTCGATGTGCTCTCTGACGAGATCCTGGAAATGGCTTTCATCTAAGATAACGCCAAATGTTCCACCAGTTTCTTTACTTAGAGCTTTGCAAGCCCTTACTTCGGCAGCAAGAGAGATCACTGACGCGCGAACACTATTTTTCTTGAGTTCCTAACAAACGAGAAAATGGAGTGAAACAAGTTAACAACAACAAGATAAAGTGACAATTATGATAATGTAACATCCAAACTTACAGAGATCGTTGCATTTATATCTCTTGGATCACATGTGGTCAAACTTCCGTGTACTAAAACAATTTCTCGGGACGTATGATTAGGCATATGTCGCAAGGATGATAGGGCGATTTCCAAAGCATTTTGAAAGGACGGCTCACCACCGCATGTAATCTTATCCAAGGTGCGTACTATTTCCACGTGCTTCCTCGAGTTTCCGCTCATTTCTGCTATTTTCTCTGCCGATTTGTTTCTGGTCCCAATCCAGCCAAGTTGACTCATTGGGTTGCTGTCAAAGAATTCATCGACGAACTTTTCCAAAATCTATTATTATAAATCATACATTTATTAAATTAACTGAATGTAATAATGAGTAAAATTATAAATATAAAACCCTGATTTCGAAGCTATAAATGTCCTCTAAGACAACCTTTTGTGTCGACATGATTCTGTTTGGCTTCAAATCCTGGTCCAGCATGCTTTCCGATAAGTCTAAAATGATGTAGAGATGCCTCATAATTCCTAAACGAACATTTCCAGCAGCTCTCCGTTCCTGAAGTCTTCGACGCTTGCTTTTTTCTATAATATCGGCAATCGCCGAGTCCAACAGGCCTTGCGCGTCTTCCTCGATAGCCTCCCTAATTTTACAAACAATGAACACACAACCATTTAGAAATATGACGACAGCTCCATTACTTTATCTATAGTCATTACAATACAAAATCTGTAGTCTTATAAACAACATTTTTGATTTACCATGTTTTTTCGTAGCCAGTTTCCCAGCGGTACTCCTTCCCATCCCCGTCATCCGCCATGATAACGACTTCCACTAAACACGGACACCAATTCCAACACTACAATAGTACTACACGCTTGTCGACTGTCTTGCCCAGTCTTTCCTTCAAATGTCATTAGCAAGGTGACAAATGTCAATTACTGAACACTGTACAGACGTACTCTTCAATTGAAACTTAACTTCGTCACATCAGCAAGTAGGTGGCAAGCTGGCTGCAACGAAATTACAATATTGTTATTTATTTATTGCTTTAATTTAATTTTAATTTTTAATCAATCTAATCAAGTCACTATAATATCAAATGCATTCGCATTTTCAGTTTGATATCGAAGTTCAATTGAGAATCTCATCTGTGCACCCCAGCCAGACTCTATGGACTCAAGAAAGTCAGGTGTCAGAGGTCCTCGTCCAAGCTTACCAAAAAGAAATGCGGGCTTGAAGCTAGAAGAAGGACTTCGTTCAGTCGCGTTAACAAATACGATCCTTTATGAAGACATAGAGTAGTCATCTGCTCAAATTATGCTCCCGGGAAAAGTTGAGACAAAGACGCCTAAAGTGTTTTCATTTGTTTTTATTTACATGCATGCTGCATTTGAGTATTTTGCTTGCTTTGACTTGATGTGAGCAAAAAGTCTACAAAAGTCACCCGTGCCAGTAAGTCTACAAAAGTCGTGTAAAGTGGAAAATTTACCTTGCAGTTTTTGGTTTTCCGACTTTCTTAATCTTTGCCAGAAGAAGTTAATATTACCACTTAAAAACTCGCCATATTAATACTAACTTAAAACACTTTTCTCTCTCTGTTGGAATAATTAATCCTGAACAGTGAAGGTAAACGTGAAATACGTTTCATACAAACCGCGAAATGGATCCTGGTTCTTCTGGGCCAGGTCCTAGCAGAAGAGGAAGAGGAAATGGAGGACGAGGAAATCCGAACTGGCGGAAATGGATGTATGTAAAACGTGGACGTGGTGGAGGAGGAGGGAATCCAGGGAAAAGGAAGGAAGAGTTATCTTCTATTGATAGTGGATTCTCGAGTGGCAGTGGTAGTTGTGAACCTCATTCCTCTAAAAAGAAGCAACGCTCTGATCCCTTGCAAGGCATTAAAGCTGCAGTCGAAACTCAATGGAAAAGTTTATTTCCCGGTTATGAGCTTTATTACAAGAATCCTCCGCAGATTCCAGAGGTTGAGAAAAAGGTTGCCGCAATTTCGCAAGTCCTCGATGTCCTAAGGTTCCCGGAGAAAGCAGCCGAATTCGAGGTAGAAGGTAGTGTTGACGGGTCATGGCATCGAAGCATTCACTATTTGAAGCAATATCATCTAGAAGTGAATGAGATCCTTGAAAGCAAGGAGTTCCGAGAAGCGTGGCCTGATTTTGAGCACGAGTTGTCTGACGTCCCAGAGGAAGTAATCAAGATTTGGAGTGTCACAGCGCACAAAGTACTTGCAGAATAGAATTCATATAAGTAGCAAAGCTATTACTTTTTTTGGAATTTGTATTTAAATTGCATTTTTTCTATTTCAAAACAGATTGCGTATGAAACATTATTGGCACAACAGGCGTCCGAGGAATCGGACAGCGATGATGATTCTGATGATGGAGAACCTCCAAAAATTTCCAAAATTCAAGTTGGCTTCTTTAAGTCTAAGCCAATAACCCCCCTCAGTAATATTAAAACCACTCTATCGGGTTTGTAGTTTGCCTTTGCGGCATTTGTTATCGATATTTTCCTTCTCTGTAAATATTTTAACACGTTTTAAAGGTTATTCTTTACTCATCGTCATGCTAGGGAAATTCATTACTGTCAAAGGAGTAGTTGTTAGAATGGGAAATCCTCGCATCTATTGTACTCAGATGGCTTTTCGTTGCAAGTACTGTGATACTGAATTTAGCGTTCAACAGATTGATGGATGCCACACTCCGCCCTCAAACTGTCCGACGGAAGAATGCAGGAACACTTCTATGTTCGAAATTTTAGAAAATTCTTCTTCTACTATCGTATTGGACAGTCGCCGCATTAGAATACAGGATGTTCTTTGTGATGTAAAGCAAGATTCAAATGAACTTAATTTAAACTAAAAGGATCGAGTTATCTTGATCAAACTTCAAACTACCTAAGTGTTTTTTTTAAATTACAGGTTCAAACAGGCTCTGTGCCAACTACAATGGAGATTCTTTTATTAGATGAGCTGTCTGAGAAATGTGGCGCTGGTGATGTTATCACTCTTAGTGGTATTTTAAAGGTGAGGCTTAATAAATGTATAAATGCTTCATTTGAACTCTAAAAATTGTTGTTTTTATTTAGTCAAGTCGCGGTTCTCGTCCTGGAGGTGACAAATTAGATCATAAATTGTACATCGAAGCCTCAAGCATTAAGCAAAACAAAGAGTCCGAGAGAACGATGGGTGGCAACATGTTTAGCTTTTCAGATTCAGATTACTATGCCGTAAAGGTTAGTCAAAATAATTTAATTATACGTTCGCTATAATAATAATAGAAGATAAAATAAATTTTTTCAATTGATTCGCAGGCGATTCATGATACTAATGCTCAAGACCTTTTTCGTTTTCTTCATGCATCCTTGTGCCCTTCTATCTATGGACACGAGTTGGTGAAAGCTGGACTGTTATTGAGTCTCTTTGGTGGAACTGTTTCTGAGCATGATGATTTACTTTCTCGACGGAGTGATATTAACATGCTTATGGTTGGGGTTGGTTGAGCTATTGTAATCAATCCTTGTTCTTGGAATTTTTTATTTCTTTTTTTGAAAATGGTATTATTCCACGAATTTATAGGACCCTGGAATTGGTAAATCGCAGATGCTGAAAGTTGTGTCTGAAGTTGCCCCACGGGGTTAGTTATGGTTTTGTTCACTTCGTTTTTTACTTTATATAGTTTTTGTTTGAAACTTTCTGCTTGTCCATTTACAAATTCACTGTTACAAATTCGTTAGCCGTTTATGTCTGTGGATCGGGAGCCTCGGTAGCTGGTCTAACGGCGACACTTGTTAGAGATGGCGACGAACCATCACTCGAGGCTGGAGCTTTAGTTTTAGCTGATAGGGGTGTGTGTTGCATTGATGAGTTTGATAAAATGCCTTCTCAACATAATGTGAGTGGATAACCAACCTTTTCTTCAATCAGGTTCATTCGTTAGTTCATTGAAGCCACTGAGTTAACCTTTAAATCCTAGGCATTGTTGGAAGCTATGGAACAACAGAGCGTCAGTATTGCTAAGTCAGGGGTTTTTAGAACTCTACCTGCTCGCACAACAGTAATAGCGGCTGCGAATCCAGTCGGTGGCCATTACGATCCCACTAAGACTGTTTGTGAAAATATCAAAATTTCTTCTCCCTTGCTTTCAAGATTCGATCTTATCTTCGTCATTTTGGATCAAGCTGATGAGGTTTGTGTATATCCACGAACGAAACACTTTATAAAGAACGGCAGCGGGGAATGGATCTATTTATATCAATGTCATTGATTCAATGAATATATTTATTTTGACAATTTGAAGAAATTTGATGAAAAAGTTTTCGAGCATGTTCGGAACTTCAGGAAAGCTGCGGATAATGCTTTTTACTCTGGCCCTCCTTCAACTTCAATGGACGCAACCTTCGACGCTAAGAAAGAGAAGAATGATACCGTTTCTACTACTTCAAGCGACCCGCTCCCATTAAGGTGTTCAAAGGGTTTATATACTTATTATTATGACACTTAGGCACATTGTTTTCTTTTTAAAAAAGATTGTATACGACACAAAAAGAACGTTTTTGTTTACTTTAGAGAGCGTCTGAAACCACGCGAAGGTGAAATATTTGATTTGTTGCCACATCGTTTGCTTCGTAAATATATCGCTTACGCAAGACAATATGTTCATCCGACGATTACACCCAAAGCTACTGATATCTTGCTAGAGCATTATAAGGACATGCGAAAAATGCGTCGTGGTATTGATTCCACCCCTGTGACCTCTAGACAGCTGGAATCGTTAGTGCGTCTTACCCAGGTAAGTCAGGTTATTCGCAAGAAGTAATTTGTGGTTCTTATTTCTTCGGCTTCACTCATGTGATATTTCTTTGTTCAAAGGCGAGGGCCAAAGTCGAACTGCGTGAAGAAGCAACCGTACAAGATGCAAAAGACGTACTTGAGATTTTTGAATGCACCATGACCAGTCCTTTGAAT
>JAHZNI010001637.1:0-10026 GCA_027744415.1 Seira ritae | reverse complement strand
TTACGAGTCGAGTCGAGAGTGCGTGTGCGTAATGTACTAGTTTTCTATTGATTTATGATTGTCATCGAGCGAATACGAAACAAAGTAAGCTTCCATGTTACAAGTTCATGACTTGAGAAATTACTTGAAAAAAATTAGCAAAAAAATTGTGTGCATACATTTTGCTACAACCATATTTCAGAATTGATATATTGCACGTGCTGATTTCTGCATAGATCTTTTTTGTATGTTCTTGTATTAATTTGAATATGTAATATTTTCTTTTTTACAGATTTTTCTTCGTCCAATCAACCTTTCATTCAGAGAAGCCAACGATTTGTTCTCTACGAATCGTAATTATTGCTCATTGGACCTAGCTCTCATGAGTAACCTTTACTCTTTGACGAAGTCTAACGAGGAGATAAACAAGGCATAATCAAAATAATTCATTTTGCGTGATCCCTACCCACCTACTTTACCAGCCCCAATCATCACTACTAGCACTTGATAATTTTGTGCGGTTTATTGAGTTTTAACAGTGAATCAAAAAATATTTTTTGAAGGAGCTATATTCTTCGCTGCAAACCTAACTGTCGGCAATTTGACACGATCATTATTACAAAATCTGAACCTTCTTATCAGTTACGATTATTACATAGTAAAAAATCCGTACTTGCTAATTATCGCCCTTCAGTTACGTTCACAAGTAGCTATTAGATCAAACGCTGTCATTAAAAAATCTGTTATCACATCAAAATACATACATACATATTCCTCTCTGCCACTAAAGACTCACACGCACTTTTCTGTGATTGAAGTGTGAAAATATCGGAGACTTTCCCTCATAAATAAAAACTACTTTGGTGAATTAGGCAAGCCACACATCATAGTTTTTATTACCGATGATAACCTAAGCTTGGAAATAAGTAACATTGGATTCGTGAAAAGATAAAGTGATTAGCGAACACTAATTTTTATAACTGTCCGTGCCTACTCATCGTGATCGTGAATGGATCTGTGGCTTTAACTACGTAATGTATGTAATTTCTACTTTTTGACAATCATCTCAAAAATCTCAACTTGAACAACCGTTCGTTCGTAGCATCATCATCATCATATAAAAATAAAAAATACGCGAATCACGTACCGAGAATTAAAACAGTTCGTCGAGAGTTTCAATTGTGGATTCCACAGAAAAACCAGAGATAAAAAGCCTGAGAAGGTATTTTCCAACATCACTCATTTCTTGTTTGACAAAGTCCTTCAATTTGTTTCAGTCAAGTTTACATGAGAAAAAATAGTCCTGAAGCAGAGACATCAGTTTTAAAGAAAACGTAAAAGTACATATTACCAAAGCCGTTATACCTGTTTACATTCAGATTACTATTTTGCAATCACCTCCTCCTCAAAGGATAAAAAATATAATATCTGCAGCTATCGGATTAATTGCTTAGCTGTGGTTTCAGAAGTGTGCGACGGTGCAGTACATGCAGCTAATTTATATTTTTTGTGACGACAGTCGAAGAAACGTGTGCTTGTAGTAATTATCAATTTTTGTCATCAATACATACATACAACATCAAATAAAAATAAATTGATAACTTTTTCGCTGTTGCCGTAAGAGAGTGCGTCCATTATTCAATAGAGCGACACGTGAACACGGCATTACTGTTCATTGTCGTAATAACGAAGACGCTGCTGCACAGTTTTTTTTATCTTAATTATTCCTCGTGTGTCTGTTGAGCAACAAACCGTTAATTACTGTATTTTTCCTCGTTAAAATTTGACACGCTGATTCAAACTCACATCAACTGTGTCTACTGTACTGTCAATATAATTTTTTGGTGAACAAAGGAGACTCCCTGCCTGATTTGCGCCCATCTAATTTTTCATCCGTCAAATTCTAAGAGAGGACTTTATTTTGGAGAGCATCATTTGTCAACGCCTGTTGAAATTAGAGAAGAAAAATGGCATCCAAACTTAGGAGAGCGCCACTCTTCGGGATCGACAGTGGATTTGCTTTGGTTCCACCGATGAAAGTTAAGGTACGGATGAAAACTTTTTATGGTCATGTTTTTATTTTATGCTATGCTTCTTGCTTTCTTTCCGCTTCTTTGAATGCCCTTATGAATATAGTGTGAGAATTTTCGTTATATTCGGTGACAATGAGAGCAGCTCAACTGAACATGGAACAATTCTTCTTCAGATGACATGTGAAAGCTGCTTTTCTCATGATCGAAATGGCATTTTGATTTTACGATTTAAGTGCTGCACATTTGAACGCTTTGTGTTTCTGCTAGTGCAGCAGCAGTAGCAGCCGTGATTTCACTGGAAATTCAATCATTCGTTGATCATAACTACTTCATGCTTCGTGAGACGCTTTCCCAGGAGATTTTTGCCGACCATATGGTGCGAATTCCTTGTACTTAGCGGAGCTCACTGACGAATGGTGGCATGGCATTTTACAAGGAAATACGATGAGCTTTCAGTTAGTCAGAAACGCTCTGTGTTCAGACTATTCACTTCATGAATAGTTTTACAATACAGACGTGATTACGTTTTTGCTACATAATACCAAAGGCAAATGAAATGCTTTGCAAACTTCCACTTCCCAATCCGAATTTTCCCAGAACGAAGGGAAATTAACAACTTGTTTTCTCTCTCATCCGGCAAAACTTCTTTCAACCGGGAAAGCCGACAAACCCAACTTTAGTTAAGATCCTCTTCAGCTTTTGAGTTTATCCATAATAATATAGTAAAGTATGTCATGATGATGCATTGAATAATTTCCAAAAAGATGCGCATTTTAATAACATTTTACCTACTTTCCGCCTTCAGGTTATGCAAAACATTATTCATGAAATTGAAAGCCATCTATTTTAAATTAATTATCTGAGTGGATATCATGTACTTTGTGTGATTTGTGGTTGCGTAAGCTTCTAAAGTTTAGCATGCTCACGAAAAAGATGCAAAAGTGATCACATCATGTAACGCTATGCTATGCCATAAGTCAAAAAAGGTTTTAGAAATATTTACCTATGCACATCTCTTGTTTCAAGTATCATACATCATATATGCATAATGCAAGTTAAGTGGATTATGGATGATGACGATATTATTACGTTTTAAGCGAAGTACATCAAACAGATTATTTATTGCACAAAGCATAACAAATGAGTAGGTAACTTCATCAGAAAAAGATTTGCATGAATATTACGTACTTACTTTTACATGTCGCAAAATTTTTGACCTGCAAAAGAGCACATAATATGGGCCAATCCCCATGAAAGGCCTTAATTATGATGACTATGACAATAAGATGATATATACATTACGATCGAAAACAAGAAGAGCTCATCTTTTATTTCGAAAGGACATAAGCATACTGCCGTCGCGTCGCATCTTTGTCGTAAGTCTCGTAAGACTGTGCTTGCTTCGATATTGTACCATACACCACCACCGATTTTATAATTTAGTTCTTGCTCTCAATTTCCCTTGCAGCTCGCTCCTCAAGGGAATGTCATAATCAACTCGACTTGCGCTCCTCCGCAACATGCAAAATAGGCGACTAAGTTTTGATCCCTTAAGTTCAACAAAAAGAATGAAGTGGTGTCATGATTCCATTATTACACTAGAGACCCGTCACCGTCATCAAGAAATTTTTGGAAGCAGACAAGAGAAAGAATCCAATTTTCTGCTGGTTGAGTACATAAATGCGCGTCCTTTTTTCGACGCAACGCCAATCAAAAGCGGTGCCGCGATTGCAATACTCTCAGTCGCACTGTTGTTCAGTTGTCGTTGTCAACGTCGTCTGTGTTCGCTCATGTCATGATGGCACGCACGGAGAAGAATAAGACTTTTGCAAAATCTATCGCGTCTTCATGTGATTTCAAAATGAATTGATGTCATGTCGTAAAGTCCTTAAGATGCACTATTATTTCGACAATAGAGGAATATTATTTTTGCCATAAAAATGGAGGAAGTAAAACGTACTCACTTTGCTCTTGCCATCTGCCATTGCGCAGTTACGTACGTACAGAACGTACAATTGTTCGACGATAAAAATTGTTCAAGTTGGAATTAGTGGCAATCATTTGATGCAGAGAGAAGTAATTTTTCTTGCTCATTCATAAGTACAACCGCCTGCGAAATATTCTCAATATGGTTGGGTTTTTCGAAGGAGACAATGCTCACTTAAGAAAAGATTTCCTCGCTAACAACAATGGAATTATGAGTATTTGCCTTCGCCATCCCCGCTGTCAAATGGCGATGTGGTCGTGGTAGGGATGAATGGTTCTGGCATGGCATCTTGAAATCGTAACTATTTTTGGTTTGCGTGGGAATGGAATGGTCGAATAATAATGGGACGAACATCTTGATCGGAATTTCGAAACCAAAAGTGTCTTTTTCCTCCGCATTCGTTCGGGAAACCAAAGCATTCTTTCTCATAATGAACCTGACATTTTTTATGAGCTCATGTTCCCAGAAAAGTGATAATGAAGACGACAGAAGAGCACAATGAAAGAATGAGCAAATGAAGATGTTTCTTCGCCAACCTAGCCAACAAGACGTAGGTATTAATTTTTTCTTGTAGGGACTTAAGCATTCTTGTTGAAATTTTTTGAAACTAACAAGGCGTAGGAAAGCTTCCTTTAAGGTATTACAGTTTAATTTGTATGTTTATCTGATTTGATTGATTTGTTGTTTCATTTCCTAAGGCGCGAGTCTTAATTACACTGTAAAGTCAAACAATGAGCAGACAAATAATTATCATTAGTACAATATCAGATGTCCATTAAATCTAAATTGCTGGTTTTAGCAGAGACGTGAGAGTCGTTCTTTGCATACCAAGTTGCCGCCTTCCCCATAATATGCAAACTTCTTATTCAAGGAGTTATTTAATCGAAATTACTTTTAATGCTAAGTTAAGTCTTGGTAGTCAATTGAGCACACTTCATGAATAACCATGCCCAGAAGAATTACTGATACTGTAATTACATTTCAGATTGAAGCTAATCGTGAATATTAAAATAATTAATGCTGTCCAAAAGGAAACAGGCTCTTGGAAGTGCGCACAATTATGTCATTGTATAGAAATTACGCATGTCCAATTTTTACCTGTAATTAGTTGTCTGCCACTGGCATTGCTATTGTAATTTTTGCGAAAACAGAGAAAAATTCTGCATGCCAAATTAAAATAATTTCTAATGCATTTATGGCTAGATTTGGATTAGGAGTTGCCACATGGTTTTGAAACAGCCGAAAAGGGAACTTTTCGAATGTGTGACTTGAATAATAAAGTTATGTTGCGCAATCCTGTTCGCGAAATTCAGGCTTGAACTAGAAACTGAATTCAACCGACTCGGATGGGATGAAATTTTTAAAAATCTTCCCATCATTCAATTATTCTTTCGTTCCTCTCAACCGTTTTCGATTTCATCCCTCATTTTTTGCTCACGTCATCATTCCTATTTTTTAAAATGGAACATAGGTAAAATATGTATGTACAGTTCAGTTCGAGCTAAACAAAAATATTTTATGATTGTATTTTAATGGACTGCATGAATCATGAGAAAAATGTAGTATCGTTCATTGCATTTTGCGTTACGCTTTATCATCTCAAATCAGTTTCTTTCATTAGATTCGCTCAAACCGTATTATTATGATTAAGTTGCTTGTAATGCCAATGTAAC
The DNA here is from genome assembly GCA_027744415.1 of Seira ritae. Taxonomy (NCBI): domain Eukaryota; kingdom Metazoa; phylum Arthropoda; class Collembola; order Entomobryomorpha; family Entomobryidae; genus Seira; species Seira ritae. Next base: position 4,354 of record JAHZNI010001637.1, on the reverse strand, counting down.
AATCAGGGTAGGTACAATCCATTATCTTCATTTTTCTACTTTCATTTAAGCCCTTAATACCCATGTTTCAAGTCACTTTTTAGCGAAACCAGACCCTAGAATTGTGAAATGACATGACATGCTCTGAAACTATAGCCATTTTAACCAATTCCATTCCTCTAACACATTTTCTGTTTAACTCTAATTCACAATTTTTTTCGAAACTAACAAGACCAGAATCGTGTCCTAATCTAAAAATTGTCAACTCATTGCATTTCTTTTTTAAAAATAATTTCGCTGGCTCACATCCATCCATGATAATCAAGTTTTAACTCGGTAATTTCTCCCTCACTGATTATTTTAAATTAACCGTTCTATTTCAGCTCATGAGTGATTCTGCCACAATAAAAAAGCACCAAATCTGTTCAACTCTCTCTGGTGAGGAGTAGCTTTTGCAAAAAATGACAATGTCGCAATATAAAAAAACTGAGCAATCACAACTATAGTACAAGCAATGGAGCAAACATTTTTTCAGTTTAATAGGCTTTACTCAACATTAAAAAGGCGTTAAATGTGGTTATCGTCCGTTCGTACCTATTTTGATAAAGCTTTATAATTTGAATCATAAAAACTTTTCACAAAGAATTAGCGTCCTGTGTAGCAGTGTGATGAGCTAAGCGACTAACTCATGTTGTCGTAATTGCTTGTAATCCATTATTGTTCTCCCAGAGGAAACATAACAAACAAAAACTTGTTTCCTAAACGTGATGTGATGAGGTCTGGGATTGAGATTACTGGGATAGGATGAATATGAATGACCGGATTACAACTTACAACAATCATTGAATGCCTTGTCATCCTGTCAATCAGCCGGTTAACTATTAAATTTATCTATTTTCAGACATAAAACTTTACGCGGAGGCAGTGTGTAGTTTTCATTAAATCACCTACATTTCTCCACCAAACAAAGTGAACAAGCAGGAAATTTATTTTCATATCCGTCCTTCATATCTAATCTAGCACGGATTTAAGTTTCTGTTTAATCCGATGGCTATTAAAATTAAAACAAAAGTCTGTTTTAATTCTGACTCGAGTTAATGTAGGTCTCTCGGTAGAAGAGTCTGAACCAGAACTATTTCATTAAAACAAGGACTCATTTTTATGTTGACCACATCAATAATCCCTTAATTAAAACACACTTTTCCTAAACCAAATAAAAAATGTGTTTAACAGAAAGTCAGATTTGTTGAAACAGCAGCAACAACAGCGCAACGCAACAACGGTATCATCTGCCCAATAAAACAGCAATAGAGATCACAGTCTGTGTTTTTATGCCTATTTGACTCTGATGATATTAACAGATTAGAGCTCAAATTAACTAACAATTTTTCATGCTACTCTACTCCTGCCTATCACCACTACTCTGTCTCGAAATTGCGAAATAACCACCACCATTTAATTCCACCATCAATCCTCACATTTTTTTACCTCGGAAGAAGAAAGGGAAATGCTTTTTTTGATTTTGCAACCAAAATATATTTGCTATCTTGATCGGAAGTACTAGAGTAATTACACATGCTACAAACTGCTGCATGTACACATTGATTTTTTTAAACATTACTACGCGTAGGCGTAGCTTAACTTACGATGCATTTCACACAGTCGGACGCAAATTATGCATTAAACATTATGCACTCTGTGGGTAGTCCTTGTTTGTTTTCTGTGGTTTTTATGTAATCGTAACAGGAACAAAATGCTGTACACTACTGATCCTCATCAATTCATCAAAAAATGATTGACATAACTCATGTGGCATTTTGCTTTTGAAAGCAGATAATAAATTTTAATGAAAAGCTCTGTTTTACGAGTACGCGTGCTATTTTATTTTGAATTGGGTGTAATTTAAATTCCACCACCACCACTACCACAATATAAAACATGATGCCTATAAATAAGTGGAGCAATAAAAAGTAGGCAGTATGATTGAAACTCCCATGAGTTTTTATGTCATGTCAATATTTAAACATCATATTTAGGCTGTCCGTGGACTTTTATGTGTGGTTTAAGTTAAGTTTTACTACCCTTTTTACCATAAAGGTCTAAAAAAATATTGACTGCTTTTGACATCTCTACTCATGGAAATAAGTTTCAAATGCAATTTTTGAAAATTGTTCAATTACATTTTTTATTGAGACAATAGCTTTAAAAACATTTCTTGTTTAATTCCAATTCAAAGGGCAAAAAGCAGGAATAAAAGATAAAATACGAGATTTTTTCAGTGAAGTACTCACTCTATGCATATGATTTGTAGTAGCGAAATGACTTTTACTATCGATTTTTGCATTAAAAGTCTAATACAGAAAAAAAAGCATTTTCATATTTCCCATGCGTATAACATTCTCTGCAATAACCGTCATAATAATCTTATCTCGAAGTTGGATTTCATGTCGATTATAATTTACTAACTTATTTTACGCAACCTAGGTTCACAATCGCAACTTATAGGTATTTCGTTTTTTTTTCTTCGAATGATATTGCAATCGAAATCGTAATAAAACATTAAAAGTGTAAGTGTGATAAATATATGGATAGATAGAAACAGTGTGGCTTCGGAGGAGGTACTTGCTCCGCCGTTGAAGTAGATTTGCTCGTAATTCATTGAATTTGGCGTAAAATTCTCATCCGTCAGGCTCAATTCCTCTCGTTTTCTTGATCTCAAAAGACTGCTTCAGGTGTGCACTACATCGTAATAATGGCAATATTGATTACTCAAACATGACATAAGAATACGAAATTGCACACGGAAATACGGATATAACTGTCGCATTATAAATCAACGAAACTCGTCATCACTTTCCTATGTTCATGCGTCCCTATCGAATCTCAACTTTCCCATGGACTGTAGTAGTATTGCGAAAAGAGTGATGCTCAAAAAACATATCGTGACATGCAGCATTATAATAATCCTTATTCATCACCAGGTACCAAAAAAATCAACTCGACTTTTTTATGCCATTCTTTATTAGCAAATAGGCGGAATGATTAATATTTATGTTTATCTTACATAACAGATGAATTTCATAAATTGATCCTTCCTTTCAAAAAGAAACCCGCATGATTGAATCTTAAGAATCCTTTGCCAGAGGCCTTAAAGGAAAGGCATGTAATATTATTTTTTGCCAAGACGAAGATAAAGCAGTGAAGTTTATTTTATTATCATGTTGCTCAAATGAAAATAAAAATTGAACATCAATATCACTATCGCCATCGCCCCTAAGGGATCCTAGTTTTTTTTAATGTTTTCAAAAGTGTTATTGCGCTTGTACAATAAGCGATTATAGGCCATCATCACGGCATCTTTTTTAATAAGCATTAGTAGTAAACATCCAAAAAAAACAGGCACACAAACAAAACTAGCAAAAAAAGATATTATTTTTAAGTCTTACGAAATTCAAAGCGTGTTTAGTGTTTGCAGCCTGTCTTTTTGATTGTACTGCACTCGTTTTTCAATTGTTATGGCCATTTTCTAGTGACCCTTTTGGCAGACTCATCCTATTCTGCATTATCTCTTTAACCTGGCCTGCCTGTCAGGCGATGATCACTTCGCGCAGTGTGTGGCTTACTTTACTGATCCTGATAGATCACGTTGAAAAGAATGAAATAGCTTATTGGTGGCCAACAGTCTAAATATATATTCTTTTTAATGTCCAAGGTTGTGGTTTTTTCTTGAATATTATTTTGCACTTTTCAAAATGCGTTTCTCATGTATACTCGTTTTTATTCCTTTCCTATGTTCCTTTTACTACGGACTTCAATGGACTGTGTAAAAGTATTCACTTTTGCAAAGATAAGCATTTCATGCTACCTGAAGCGAATGAAATGTTTCAGTTTTTTCGGAGTTGCACATGTGAAATATGATGATAAAAGTTAATGGTTTTCTAAGGTCGTAGTGCTAGAGTGCCTAGATAATTCTAAGTTTTAAAAAGCTCCTTTGAGACAAAATTCTTTTAGAATTCTGGGACTTACATACTTTCACACTTGGACAGTCAAGATACTTATTTTAAGGCCCCTTGTTTTTGAGAACACCATTATACTGATGGAATAAAATGGATGAGTCGTTCCACGAAGACATGTACGTTTTGCTCCAACGAAAACAAAAGCACTCTCAACATTTGAATAGTAAAGAAAACCAAAAAAGACTAAAATAGAATAAGAAAATGAATCGCTAGATAAGATGCATAATGATATTTGCAAAAATAATAGTAAACAAGAATAAGAATGAATTCTTATTTTTAGAGGAAGAAGAAAGGAAGACAAAAAAGTTTTCAAATACGTAGTACAAACTATAGGCCTGTAGAAAATTATTTTTTATGAT
>JAHZNI010001636.1:0-16137 GCA_027744415.1 Seira ritae | reverse complement strand
AAAAAAAGGAGGAAAAAGGAGAAGGAGATAACAGGAAAACAGTATGAAGTTTCACTTCATAATAAGTAGGTCATCGATGATATAGCAAGCATGAGTTCATTGTCATACTTGCAAGTAGCAAGTGACAGCTTTTTCTGGGAAGGCCCATAAATTCTCCCAAATCTGGAGTAAGAAAACCATACTCAGAATACCTGTGCTGGGTTCAACTTGACACGGCAATGTCATTACGATGCAAAGGCAAACAAATATTAATTTTCCTTTGCATTTCCTTGTTCAAGTCTCGCATCATCATTATTCATAAGTCCGTCCACCCAAATTGGCGATGAATGAGTAATTCAAATTGCGTGAGTAAAGAAAGGATCAGTATCAGTATCACAATCAGCATATCGCTTTTGCTTTCTTTTGCCAAAGAAAACAACAAAAAACGGAACAACACTTCTGCATTTTGAAGATGCATGCATTGTACTCGCCGAGTACATATTTAATATTTGTCAAAACGACAATGCATAGAATCCGACTCCCTTTATTTCTGCGATATGGACAGTTGATGGCATACATCGCGCATCATTCATTGTCAGCTCAGGTATATGACATGTGTGTTCTCCTGGTCGCCCGTGAGATTTCAGATGAGATGATGAGCTTAGCTTCTTGCGACGCGACGCAGTCATCCTCATCATATCGATTTGCAAGAGATGAAAGGGCTACCCTCCTCACATTACAATACAATTTTTTACCTGCTTGTTTTACTCAGCTCATTATGATTTTCCTTCTATCGCCTAGAGCAAAACTCTTCGAACGAAGGAGAAAGGATTTTTTTGGTGAGGTGTGTGGTAGTACGTACTCGGGAAGAAGATTTCCATTGTTTAAAAGACTTGGCTGGCCTAAGCCTTAAGAAATCCTAGGATGATTATGATGATGATGTGCGGTATTAGTATCATGATTCATGAGCAAAATAAGCGTTTTCAAGAGAGATCCTATCACAATCACACATCACATTCAAATGAAGATGAGAGTCCCCAATATATAAAAAAAAACAATAATTATTACTGTCACGTTGATAGATCCTATTTCGAACTTTTTTGTCTTCTTTAAGGGACGCCCATTAAAAAGAATGAGAAGAGGTAGGTACTCTTATGGATTGATGAATTCGTATATGAACATGAACAAGGCTAAATTACCTTCAATTATTTCATCCCCACTATGAATGCAGAAGAGCATAAACAGAAATAATGTATACGTCATGACATGCGCGTATGCACTTCACATAACAACTAGCAGTCCAAGTTGACAGTTGATTAGTTGCAATTTTATGCCTTAATATGGTCCTACGCGAAGAATGACACTCCATTCTTCATTTCAAGTCGGTTTTCAGACTTTTACTGAATGATTGTGTGATGTTGAAGGATTCGATTTACCCGAAAAAATTATTAGGATGACTGATCACCCAATGAGTCATTTTTGTTCTGGTGATAAACCATATTTGTTTGCTCTTCTGTCTCTTCGCTAATTCGGCCTATTCATAAAAATGGAAAATCTGATTTGATTTGCAGAAATGGAGTTTTCCATCAAGTCAGCATAATTTATTTGACACTGTTCCCTTCTTCGGTGATAACTAACATGTGGTGAAATGGTCACTTCTTCTTACTCGGTGGTAAAATGTCTTCTTTATTTTGCTTGGTCTACTTCGAGGACAGCTCATCATGACGAAGGATTCTGAGGAAAAGTAATGACTTTGTTTATCTTTGGCTCAATGTTTAATAGGTATTCCAAGAAGCAATAGGAATTTATTACTTCCGCTTATGGATAGAATAGAATACGATTGTGTTAAGATGTAGTCCAAGATTACGAAATTTTACAGGTTTTTCGTGATTTTACTTTAAGTAGGTATTAAAACGCATTGTGAAAGAGGAAGTGATAGTTCTAGCCGTTTTAGAGACTAGAGGAACATTCTAAAAAAATATAATGGTTTTTAGGGGAAATATGACAAAAATTTTTTTTTTGCTTCTTTTGTTACACACTACACGCTCACTTTCGTGTAGATACATATTATATTATCCTAAGCATAAATAAGCACAATCTAAATAAGTAGGTGACTAACTTTGGAACGAACCTGTTGGTACAAAAGGAAATTATTAGAAATATGAGGTGTAGAGCAACAATAAAATTTTGAATATCAAAGGGAGCCGAATTTCAGAACAACAATTAAGTATGGACAGAACGAAGACATGATCTTTGTGTTTGCTTATTACCCCGAAAGAGATCAGACACAAACAATGACGCGTTGTTTTATTTCTGAGAGGGATTACGCCTTCTAATAAAACGTTATAAAATGTGCTTGATTCCTGTAGACTTCGAATTAAACTCTAGCCTTAATATCGTCTCATTTGGGTGCATTAAATTATAAGGAAGGAAAAATTAAATAGCTTCGGGAATGCGATTCATGCTGAATGACAGACCCCATACCTCTTGAGGGCGGAGACGGAAAGCGCTTACCTAATTGCTATGTAATTATTTTAATAGCGCTATAATATCCATCCACCACGAAACAGAACTGTTTTTGCTGTACTAAAAGTCTTAAAAGAACCGAACAAAGAAAGACGAATAATTTTTTTCTACAATTCAAAAGTCTCTGGTTCCGTTTTTGTTATTTCAGGGGATCTTAAACTAAAATCTTAGTTTAAAAATCTTCTTTCGGACGGTCTTATTTTCATGTCAATTTCAAGCAAAAAATGTTAGGTATGTAGGTATCATGAATAATTAGGCAACTTAACAGTAGTAGACGAAAGAATGACACTGGCTTCCCAAGTCGCAAGAAGAAAAATGAGCTCATTCATCGTCATTCTCATTAAAAATACACTGAGGGCAACTTGTTAATTTACTTATCTACTAAATAAGCAGAAACTATAATGGCACTTTCGATCCTTTCTTTCTGTCAAGTCAAGTGCTGGTAGTACATACTTAGGTGCTCTGACAGGTGTTGGTAAGTGTTGCAATTTCAAATGGCCATGACCAATTTAATAAATTTTCTGGGAAAATTGAGGATTTTCAGACACTCTGAGTAACGCAATAACGGTTTAAGGTATTTAAAGAGCTTTTATGAGTACGGGATGTACTTTAAAAAGAAATGTCAAGTTTAGCTGTTATTGTTGTTCAAGTCATTTTCGAAAGGAGTCGGAGTTAAGGACTCCTTAATTTAATTTGTTTCCGTCATTTAGACCAACAATCTGTGAAAATTGGAGAGAATAAGTAATTTAATTTTGAATTTCAGATTTTTAAAATAACAGATTCAGCATTTAATCGATGTCGTATTTTTTCAGTCTATCCGTCAGTCGTTTATTTCTTCATGTAAGGATGAAAGAAGATGCACGGGATATTTTCAAAGAAAAATATCACATTGTGTTCTTGTTGCTCAATAAAAATTACCACTTCAACAAAATTCGCAAATCTGAGTTGATCGTGGTCCATGGTCCTGTAAAGAGCATAAATGTATTTTGTTACATGAATGGTTCGACATTGCTTCTTTTAGTTTTTCGGGAAAGATGACTGCGACTTGTTGAGGTAGCAAAGTCTGTCTGCCGCGGCCAGAAAGGTACTTAAGTCGTTCCCAATCTCAGAATAATAGAAAGAATAATATTCTTGATAATTGGTTTTGCAATGTGAAGTTATGACAGCCTCATTCTATTCATGATTTGTTATTGAAAGGAATTAAACAAGAAAATGCATATAGTTTTTTTTCTCTCGCATGGAATTTTTACTATTTTTGGGGACGAACAGAATGACTCTCTAGACACACAAAATGCAAACACGACAGGGCCAATTATGAATTGCATAAATGGAATCTAAGCCTATTCATCCATTCTTTCTAATTTTTAAAACCTTTCTGTGTAATTCATTTGTTGGGAATGGCATTGCATTACATTTTCATTGCTGTTGTCCATCTTAATTTGATAAAAGCTTATTTTTCTAATTATATTTAGACAGAAGAGATGGAGATGACCATAATTTAAGTTTGATAATAAAGCCGTGTTGATAATAATTAAAAGATGAAAGCTTTGTTTCCGAGCGGCCCTAAGGGCCATATACATTACCGAAAGTAAGTGCAAGATGAAGTGAACAAGTGCAATTTGCAGGAGCTGAGCTGATGAGAAGATGAAGCAATTCATTTCCTAATCACTCATATATTTGATTTGCGAATTGTTTATAAAATAAATGGGAAGCGATTGGTCATTTTTAATGAGTGGTTGTGGCTCGAACAAGCAATATTTTTTGTAGGCCAAGATAAGTCAGTGAAATGAATAATAAATGAGTCTTAAAACCTCTAAACAAACAAACATGAATATGAATAATGAGAATACCTGAGTTTTTGAAACTAATTATTTCGAAGAGGTATATACCATGGCATCATGCGAGTTCATTGTCGATGAATGAAAGACAATGAAATATCTTGTATGTACCTCAATCCTGATTGAGATTAGGGAATAGGATGATGATATGTGGGATATTATTATCAATTAAAAGGTAATATATTTTAGTGGCTTCCATTGTCAAGTCAAGTGTTTGACTAGCCTGGGGAAGTAACTATCATTCAAACAGGCAGGGAAATCGACATGAATTGAGCACGAGCGCGACAGGACAGTACAAGTACAAGTGAAGTCGAGAAGGACAAGGAAAAAAATTGTAAACTTGACAAAGTTTGTATTTTGAAATGTGAGAAGAGCCCAAGGGGCGGAATCAGTTTCTTCGACAACGGATGAGCAGGGCCACCGACCGTGAGACAGGAGGAGGGAGGGAGATGCCGACTGCAGATGCAATCAAAATGAATCGGAGCTTAACTGAAGAAAATGTGCATGAATACTAAATAATTAGGTAATTGTTGAAAAAGTACATGGCCAAAGTGTAGCTATCATCCGTTCATTAAAATAATCTTTAAAAAACGGCATGTATTGACAGATGCACAACATCATCTGGTTTCTCTTTTGTAGGAGGGGGCAGGGACTTGGAAATGCATGTATGCAGAAAATGCAGAAAAATGTATTCTAAGCGTTAGATTTTTGTAGATTTTAGAGAGAATATGCACCGATTTGAGATAAAAATGAAATTATGACCAATTATTTTCAAACCTAAGGCTTAATTGTCCCGGCCTTAAGGTAGTCTCTGCAAAATTCAGCTCTAGGAGGCAGACAAACGGAAACGGATCTGCCTGCCTTCACAAGTAGGTATGAGGATTAAATTGCCCAACTCTGCAACTGCGAAACATGAAGCTCAGAGGATAAGCTGAGGATGAAGATACTAGTGCTTTTAATGGCTAAACCTAAATTCGGGACAGTGAGAAGCATTTCATGAATGAAAAGATGTTTTTACGATGCTAATACTAATGATGAATGCGATTGTACTTAAAGATTAAAAAGACATGTAAAGTGACAAGTTGACAACAATTTTGAAGAAAAGGCTTCAATGTGACTTTGATTATCAAAAATGGAAAATAATTCTCTCCTTTTTGTTGAGCTGTCATATTTTCATTTTTAATTGCATTTGTGCGGATAAGGAAATGTGTGCTCGCTTCTTGTGAGCAAACACAAAGAGATGAAACGGGAAGTCACACAGTTTAATTGTTGAGGAGGTCAGGGAGTCATGCAAATTTGTATTAAAAGTTGTTTTACCATTTTGAAGAATAAATCGAGGGAGTTTTACTAAATCATTGGTTGTCGGTTGAGGGAACATCCTGTGGCAAAAAGGACGATTTTAGGTTTTAGGTCAATATTTTCTCGATGTCTCTGATTAATGAATCCTGCAAAAGAGGAAATGATTTTGTGCTATTTTTATCCTTTCACTTTTTTTGTCAGAAAAAAGTTTATGTTCTCGGGAAATGCAGAAAGCGTGCATAAATTCTTTACCAACAGTGCACAAGGCCCCAACTAATTGTGACTGGCATGACGCTATCCTCCCGCTAACGACGTTAAATATACGTTTCAAAAGTAGAATTTTAGTAATTCAAAAAAATAAAGAAAATTGAGATGTGAAGTTAAATGTAAAGCTGAAATGATAATGCTAAAAATAAAGTATTGGGCAGGGAAAGGCATTTGTAGCTGCACTTATAATTACATTTAGAAAATGCCAGTGATTTGAAGTAATGTACACATCATCGGTGCTGGTCGTTGTGGTGCGTTCACGCAATAAAAATTCGTCTCTTTTTTCGCAGGCAGAGCCGTAAAAGATGACATCAGTGCAAAAAAACCTTAGACATTTTCTATTTGTTCACGTTAAAACAAGAGATTAAAGCGGAATGGGGAAGTAGAGAGAATCGATTAAAATCCGTCGTTTGAGTTTATGTAATCTCACAGGACGTAGTCCACAGTGGTGGTTGTCACTGATTCGAATTTGAACCGACGACGGTTTTCCCTCGAGACTGAAAGTGAATGGCTTTTTCAATTCTGAATTTTTAAGATCCACTGTTGATTTTCCATTTCGGTTGACGGTTGGTGATGTTGACGCATTGCATTGAAAATATTACCCTCTATTTTGCATGCTGCGGTAGTTGTGCAGGTCATCATTATCATTTGATGATTCATGATCGTCTCCGTCACCAAACAATTCCAATCCATTCAAAATTTCAGATTAACAATTACAATCATCATAATCATGAGGTTTGTTGGTTGGTAGGTTAAGCCAGGCTAATTGTAAGACTTTTGTAATTTCACCTTCTGAATTCAATCGCGTGATGATGTTACCGTACATCATCAGAATCTTCTAATCATCAACGAATAACCATACGTACTAGTACTACCATTCTGTTTTTTTGTATCGTGCAGGAGTAAATTTGGTGGGGGAAGAAGAATGAAACTCATTGAGGATGAAGAAGAGATATAAATCTTGCAGATTTTTATTGTGACGATTGTGAATGAAGCTAAAGTCCCTCAGAAAGTCAATGAAAATGAATATAATATTAAAAATGCGATTGCGTGAGCTATGTACGTCGCAGTCGCGGTTACATGAAATATTCGAAAGCGAACAAAGCATGAAAGGTAGCGTGCCTACATATTTTCGTTGCATAAATTCAAAATTTGAATTTGAAGAACCCAAAATCTCCATTGTCGGTCTTAACTCACTTCATTCATTCAATATAATTGGTATTAATTATGATGCTTATGAAGCATGTTACAAAATTAAACAAGGGAAGACACAATATTCCTTCCGATTCCAAGAAGACGTGACTTTTCGATCCCAATAACATTTTATTAAATCATTATTTTAGTATAATTATCTCAAAAATTAAAATAACCTTCTTGGGAAACTTCCACTTGTATTTTTATGCGTTCATTCTTCTGCCGACCTTGTCTAGGGAGAATGATAAAGTGTTTGTGTACTTTTTTTAAAGTTTCCATATAAAAATCTAAACGTCACTTGTAAATAAAAGGCGTCCTGCCTTATAATTAAGTTCAATTAGGAATACCCGAGCTGAAATAAACTGACAGAAGGCAAACAAAAAACGGCCAAGCATAGGACAACATAGGCTTTGCACCCGTTCTTTCATAAACTACATGCCTTTCTATCACAGGATGAAGGTCGACGTGGGAAACAAAGCATGTCATTTCCCAAACATTCCACCAGCAGCGAACGAAGCATTTTGGAAATGATTATGCCTGCCGATCACTTACTCCAGATCTAATGGGCCACGAAAACATGAACCCGACATAACTTTATCGGTTGTTGCAACGGAGTTATGTAATGCAGGTTCAGGCTCTTCGTTCGTGCCCATTCATGGCATCTAGCAGTGGGGCAACGTAAGCATATTCCTAGGGTTCAATAAAATGACGGATTGATACTGTCACTTTCACCAGGTTCAAATCTCGATAACATAGTAAAATATGTATCTAGACCCCCTGAACCTATAAGATTCGAACTTTCTTCAAGTCATCAACGTCAACATCAGGGAAAAACAAAAAAGATGTTGGTTTATTGTGTATTCTAGCAAAAGGGTTACATAAGCAAGAACGCTGATGCAAGTCTCAAAGTAGTTTTCCAAACCGAAATTAAACACACACATTTATATATAAATCATTCTTTTAGTACCAGTAAAGGAGAAACACTCCAATAGAAAATTACTGATTGTTAGGGTGATTGTTCGATTGATCGAGGGCTCATCTCGATGGCTTCTTTTCTAATCGTACTTCCAACTAAATAGTGTAATCATAGTAATTTTGAATAAGCTTCCTGTTCTCTGTAGAAGTATATATATCACACCGGCTTTTTCGCTGGTTTTGTTTCGCAAAATCGTATTATATGTGGCTCAAATCTTTTTAGGTTAAGCTTATCGAAATTTTCCCTACTGATAGACTCATTTTGGTTTCTCTTTTTTCTTCGGAAATTGTGTATTACATAATATAATTGTTTTTCCGACTGCCCACGATCTATTAATTAATTATGTAATACATTAATACACCAATACACGACCTAAATAGTTGCTGAGCTATATTTTGTTTTATCAAGCCTTATTGGAAGAAATCATACAATATCACTTGAGCTTCTCAAAGATTATATCATTCTTCTGCAGGAAATGCAACCATACCACGAACACAAAATTAAGTTAAGTTAAGGAGTTAAATCGAAGTTGATAGTATCGATGACAATTGAATATAGTATTCATGGGAATTCATGAGCTATGCGAATCAGAGGTTTTGGCAGTGTGGGGGCTTTTTACAGATTGAATTGATTTGTCAAAAATAAGTATAATATGTACATGCATTCAAGCTGGAGAATGAATCTAAAACTATATTTCAAATAATCTTTTCCTTCATATTACATCATCGCATCACATCATCATCGTATTATAAAATTAGGCTTACTGAAAATGTTTTAAATGATTATGGTGTCTCAAGCTAACCATAAAATTGTCGCGAGAAATAAAATTCTCACTGAATTATTAAATTTTTATTTAAAATTTTGTATTAAAATCCACACATCACGACTACTGAAAGAAAATAAAACAAAAAATGTAATTACTAAACTTTAAACATTCCCCGAATAAAATATCTTGAAACATTTTATAACTGGTTACCAAGTTTAAATGTAACTATTTTTGTTACCGATTTTTTTGTTTGTCGGCCATAACATTAATTGCATTCAGCTTCCAACTTCAAAGCTCTCCCTTGACCTTGGATTTGGACGATTTCTGATTCTTTCTCTCTCCATCTCTATCTTTGTCGTTTCCGCTTTCAAAATTACACATTTCATATCTAAGTTCAGTGAAGTACTCTTTCTTGAATCCGAGACTCTCAGCGTGTTTCCTTATTTTCTGAACAGTTTCTCTTGGTAAAGTGGGAACGTTAGTTCCTACTCCGTATGCCATGATCCCGTCGGTGGTACAGACAGGCGTAAATAGATAAGTGGCCTAAAGTATTTTACCATTTTAATTAGGAACAATAGTGTATGCAAAAGTTATATGATTTCAGCTGTTTTTTAATAAAAATTTACATTGTCCGTCAGAGTGGTCCATCCTACAGCGCGATAACCTCTTCCTTCAGAGGGCCAAAACTCGAATTCATCGAAAGATGGACTGGCTTTTACCTTATACTCCTTTCTTCGACCTTCATTGAAGTAGTCAAAAAGTTAAATGTAAGTTTCACTATGCATTTTTTCATTAATCTAACCGTTAAATCCCGTTGAAATGGCTGTCCCATTCGGAAACATTTTCCAGGTCATGCAATTATCGTAGTACAGGGAACCTTCTGACCATTCTTCAAAATCATCACCTAGGAGATCGAAGGACGTGTGGTACAGATCGTAACGACTCATGAGTGGGTAGTACATAGTTTCAAGGGAAGCTAGCTGAATAGAATCAAAAACAGAATTGTGAAAAAAATAAAATTGTACACCATAATTTCAGTTCATTGTTACCATCAGCTCATGATTATGACTATGAGAGTCTTACAAAATTCAGATCTACCGGAACCTTATTATTTTTTACTTCGAAACATTTTTGTTCTATCGCACTCTCCAAACGACTTGCACCCACCCCAGCGTAAAAGCACAGGAACAGGGTAATAACGGTTCTTGTATGAAAATCTGTGAAAATTCTCCGTTCTTTCATTTTAGAAATAGCTAAAATTGATCTGCAATTAATTAATAAATAGCTTATAAAATGGGAGAAACAAAATGCCGAAAACAGAACTACGTTTCAGATTAGGTATGATACCCGACTGACTTTGAAACTAGCATTATGTAATATTTTTCTTCATCAGAGAATCAATTTTGCATACTTTTTGCAAACTTCACGGCAAGCATGATAACATATTTTTGTCAAACATTCGTTCAAAGACCGTACAACACACAACAGGACTCATTGTCAGTTATATCATGTCACTCTCATAACTTTATCGGACACAGTAACAGATAATGAATTTTGGAATCTCACATAAAAACTGGAGAGCTTATTTTTGTTCAGCTTCGTAAACAGAATAAGCAAAACTCATTGTCAGCAATATGCAGGTATTTTGGGTAGCATTCATATGTAAGTGACACTTGCTTTGCGTGACTTTTGTGCTTAGATAGTGATATTTAAAAAAATATTCTACGTTCGGCAAGTATACATATTTAGAATGAAGGTTTAATCGCAAACCCAAGTCAGATTGCATACTGTAGGAGAACGGTAGCTGTAGTGGAAAACATTTACGGTAGGTGAATAAATGCTTGTACCGAATTTCGTGCATAGAGCAATCACCTCATCGAAATATGATTTAAGATCGCATCAGTCCAGTACATAGTATAGTATTGATCATCAACAAGATCATCAGCAAGCATAGTATTGGTCAGAGAACAATACATATGTATAGTTATGTCTGTATGTATTTAGCTTAGAGCATTGAGATGCATTTTAGTAAACAAGTTTTAAACATATACTCGCAGTCAAAGGACCGCAAACACCGAAGGATCCAAATTCTAATATAAGTATTACTATTACTAGTATTACTACATCGATGATGTAAAAAATCAAAAGATTTATTCTCAATATGTTAATCGAGCTTCAAACTTTTGTCATTATTATATTCCTTGCATGCATCATGCGTGTTCCACTTATACATATTGCAAAACAATAAATCTTTTGTGTTTTTCTCATCCGTCATAGTCCAGTTCTCAACATTATTAGTAGCAATATATTAGCATTCATTCATTCGATCATCCAGTTTGAAGTAAAACTTATCGTCACCTCTTTTGCTTGCTACCAGAGATGCTGGAATGTATTTAGGGAGCCTCAAGAATGCTATACTGCGAATGTTTTCTATCTGTCAAAACAAAACGGTGAAAATATATTTTCTTTAAAAAATAGCAACTTCCTGTATATATTAATCTCATTTGTCAGTGAAAGACATAAGGGGAAACATTCCATACAATAGGGAGCATAGTGATGCGTGAACGCTTATGTTGCAATTATTAAAAAAGTTATGAAAGGGAGTTTGTTTGCGAATTGTTTGCGAAAATTCGAATTGTTTGCGAAAACAAAAATTAAGGGCATTGGCTCACTATTGCATGATCGTCCTAGGATCAATAAGTCAGGATCTGGGGGACAGACATCAAATTGATCTGAATGGCTTATGCTGATGGATTTGATCTTGAATGATGAATTGGTACGGAAATAGATGGTTTTTTAAAAAAGAACTATTTTTATCCGACATAGAATCTCAGAAACATGAATGTGTAGTTCATAATAACAATATTCTTCACAGTAAAGAAAGTTTAAGGGTCAATGCGGATATACAATAATTAATGGCAATTTTCTACGAAATGCCAAGGCTTAACTAACGTAATCCGAGTAGGTAGCTGCATCCGCTCCCGGATTCGAATACAGCAGGAGTCGAAGACGTTTCACCTTATCCAGCAGAATCCAGTTTTCCTATTGCATTCCTTTCCCGGAGACTGTTTTTGTTTTCTGGATGAGCACTGAGCAGTGTAAATCAATATAGAAAATTAAAAGGAAACGTGATCTTTCCTTGTCATGATCGAGGAATCAACATGAAATGAAAAATAAGTAAGGAGCAGTGCGTTCACCCGTATTTTTTCTAGTTAGATGAACTTCTCCATCACATCAATTTGAAATCCAGAAATCTTTCTTTGTATGTGAGAAGAAAAACAAAGGATCTGAGTATTTTGATAAGATAGAGAGTTAAGGTGAAAGTTTCGCGTAAAACTTTGTTTTGCTTTGAGTGAGATGAAAAAATAATGCTTTTTATTTCATTTTAATTTTATATTTTGCTATTGATTTGATCTCATCCAGCTTATTTTTAATCCAGTTCAGCAAAAAATACAGTTCATGAACTTCGTGTTTACTCCAGTCTAGCACTAGATAGAACTGAATATAATCCAAGCAAGCCTACTTTATTGAGCTTAAACTTGGCTATTTGTTATTAGCTTTAAGATGAGGTCATTATCTTGCTGTTTTTGTAAAACAACTTTATTGTGCGAAAATCGCCATTTTTTGGTAAACAGAGAATTGAATCGAGTCAAGAAGACCTAAGACAATGTCATTAACATTGGGTGGCTTGTGACACAAATTAGGCGGATGAAACTATTTTTTGTCTTTGAAATTAATTGTTCTGAAATATGTAACTACTCTTCCTTTACAGTCAAACACGAAATAGAAAAGATTGTCGAATGCAACCTTCCTGGAAAATCCTACACGAAGGAGACTTGACTTTTCTTGATCACTAAATCAACATGCGAAAATATGCATGTTTCCTGACGGCGTCCTAAGCATGCATGTATCTAAAAGCAAACTCAAGAGAACGGAAAGTAAAACTATAACTTTATGGCAGTGTAAAATTCATAAGTCCACGGGCTGGAATTCATAAAGTAAATCTCAGAATAAAGATCATTTCTGCATTACTAATATTTTTGCGAGTATCCAAGTCGTATTGTACGCATGTCAATAGTCAATATCAATTAAGGATGATGAAATGAATGAAGAATGGAATCATGAATGATGGTATGATATCAATTTTGTATGAATCCATTTCCATTTATATTAATTGTGTAATCTCCAATAAGCTAAATCCAGTTCGAATTTTAAATTTCTATATTATAACAGGTTGTAATAAAGTGGTTCCATTAAATAAGGAATCCCTTTCCTTCAAATAGAGGCAATATTAGGTCATGGACGCTCCTCGAGTTTTTATACGTTATGAAATTCTATTTATAAACATATATTTGCTAATTATTTTTTTTTAAATGCGTTGAATCTAAAGGTGATACACCTCAATCCAAGCCTTCCTGCTTCCGTATGCGGTGAAAGTAAAGAACACAACTGCTGCACTTCTAATTACTACTACACGCGAATTTAGTAAGATTCATGCTAAGTTCCTATTTCTGTTTTATCAAATCCGATGCATCTAGCAAAAGTGCGTGAAACTGATATTATTGTTTGTCTGCAATAATCTAAAAAGTTTGCCCAATTCAATAGGAAAAATTGATTAAAGGTTAAACTCTCTTTATAAATTATAAACGGTTTCATTAAAATATCCACGTGTCCATTATTATAGCATTTAAAGCTCAATAATATTAAATTACGTGCACAGGCACGTTTAAGCAAAATGTCTGACTGAAATTTGGACATATGTGGAACTGGAAATGTACAATGGACTTCTCTTCTCTTGAATTCAATGATATCAAATTGTTAGAAGGACTGTTCTTACGTCGAGTTTCTAATACAAGGATTGCAACATCGTCGTCATTTTCCTCCATTTCTGCATCTCATTAAATGATGAGCATGTTATTATCACCTCACCTTCGGAGTTCGTTCGTGTGATAGATTCTAGAGTTACCAGTCAAACGGAATTCTAGAGTTGCGAAACGAACTATAGTAGGTTTGCATCATAGAGGTACACGAACTTACTTATCTGCAGTAGCATCCGAGCTTTCCCTTTTGTGGACCAAATTCCTTGGTGTATAAATATTTGGAGCTCTGTCAGTCCTTCGTCATTCTCGTTTCGGAGCGCACCAGAATCAGAGCTAGCAGCTCTTCTGAAGTGAATATAACTTTTACTTTAGCATTCAGGCAGGCAGGAAAGCTGCGTGTGTACAAGAGAAAGTATCCGCTTGCTGCAGGAGTATAAGAAAAAAGTAAACAACCTCAATTTGATAAACATGCCTACTTCCGAAGATAAAGGAAATGGGAGCCCTCTGTGCCCCAGAAATAATCAACCGAGTGGAGTTCCAAAAATAAGAGTTGCTGTGTTTGGACAACATGACGTGGGCAAATCAGGTAAACTATCGCATCTAATAAATTCCATAATTTGAATTCCAAATTGGAGAAAAGTCGCACTGAAATTAATATTATGAATAATTTATCAATCAATTTAGCACTGACTGTTCGGTATTTAACAAAGCGGTTTATCGGAGAGTACAAGTCTACAACAGATTTGCTGTACCACCAAACAGTGTCTATTGGACAAACTAGCATTGATGTCGAAATAGTTGATATTACAACGTCAGCGTCGGTAAGTTCCAAGAAATATACTTACGCCAGCTCAGTTCACTAACTACTCTTCAAACGGATAAATTAATATCGATACATAATTAACGTATGATATCTATTTGAATTACAGGGACCATCTGCGCCAAGACGTAAAACATTCCCAGTTGAAGAGATCCAACGAGCAGATGCTTTCATAATTGTCTATTCCATAACTGACCGGAGTTCATTCACATTCGCACAAGACGCATTGGAAACCATCACCACAAACTACCACAACCAGATAGCTACTGCATCACTTTGCCCCAATCCTCCTTCTACTTGCAACAGTGCAAGCAGTTCACCAAGTCGATCTCCACAGCCAAGACAAACTTGCCCGATTCTCCTCGTTGCAAACAAGAATGATTTGGAGCATCTCCGAACCGTGGATAAAGTCGAAGGAGTGGAAACGTCAATGCTGTATGGAACCCAGTTTTATGAACTTTCTGTGGCAGAGAACTCACCTGAAATCTACACATCCATCCAAGGTCTCATTTCGACTTTCATCTCACATAATAAGGAGCCATCAAAGAGAAAGTTTTCAGTTTCCAAAATGCTGGGCAATCTGAGACTTGGGAAAAGCAGTACAACTAATCAAGTTGTAGCTAGCCAGGCATCAGTAATAGATACCGATATCCTCTCCGACACGAGTGAGATATTGATAGAAAATAATACTTCCAGTATCGACTCAGCACGTAGTTCTCCTCTTCCACACGAAGGAAATTGCGACTGTGGGAATGATTATGTTCCAGCTAGAGATTCCATTTGTGACAATGCTTGTAATACTAAGAAAGTTTCAAAAACAAAAAACGATATAATTTTTAGCTGCGTATCGAGAAGCCAAGGTTAAATGAACGAATAATTTATAATTGTTTAGGTTAAGATTGCTTGCAAAAACTGTGCATTAGATACATATCTAGCTACGCTCAAATTCATTAAATTTAACTTATTTTTGTGGAGATGAAAATATTTATTTGGGTTACCAATTTACGTTACTCTTTCATTTGACATAAACGCACTATTAATGACAAGATAAATACCGGCAAATCAAGCTTCATTTATGGGACATTTATTCAAAGAATTGTATATAATACATTTTTTCAACATTGAACATACAACTGAAGGTCATTGAACCTTGACCCGATCGACGTAAGTACTGCCCCTCTTTCACACAGATACATAGGCAACTGCTTTGGAGTTTCATAAATTTAAAATAAGGTTTCAAATAATATGTATTTTACAAATAAAATTGCAAAAATATTCTTACATTGATTGGTACCACGAACAATTATAATATGTCACAACTAATGACATTGCTTTTAGCAATTTACGAATTTCCTTTAAGTAGCAAAATAGAGCGCTACTTTGATATATGATAGCTCTCATGACTTTGAAATTGATGTGAAATTTTGGAACCGCACGTAGTAGGTAACATGAATTTGTTCTGGGTATGCTCGCAATACACTATAATATCCAAAATGTTAGGTTTAAACATACAAAACGGTTTACCTAGGTTTGGTTGACGAAAATAATTATTTAATTCTGGGGCAAGTTGCAACTCGCAATTTGTTATTTCGCAGTACTTAAAGAAACGCCGTTTCACATTTTGCTTCCAAACGTAGTTCTAACTGAACAGA
>JAHZNI010001635.1:0-12152 GCA_027744415.1 Seira ritae | reverse complement strand
CCTTTTTATCTATTACTTCATTATGCATTGTAAAGCCTGAAGTGACTAGCGATGAACATATATCTTAAATTCGCCACAAAAAGGTAAACGGACCACCACCACGACCACACGTAGGTAGGACTCTCTCAATCTTACTCTAAGGAAGCCGAACATTACTTAATTTCTTACGCCTACGTTACAGTTTTTATGTTAGTTATGTTAGTTTTGGATGGCCGTACCCTAGACTGATTTTGTATTCCGCAAATGTTCCGCTTACGCTCTTCTACAGCAAACGCCATCATTTCCAGCAAGATCAAAGACATCAGAATGAAAATGGAAGAGGCTAAAAATCTAAAAATGAAGTTTTTTCCCAAGAAAGTTTATAATTAATGCTTGTGAGTTAAGATACAAAACTGTAAGCCTTTCGCAGTTTCTTCATTCCACTGGGGCGAATCAAAACATCATGTTCGCTTCATGTTCTTGCAGCGTATGTGGGTACATCGGCATCAATGAAACGAAACAGAGATAAAGAAATACTACAGAAAATTTCACTCGGACGCATGATATGATGCATGTTCGTAATTTATGATTGTCTCACGTCAATTTCCTTCTTAAAATGTAGCACATTGCTTCTTAGTTTTAACTTAAAAAGGTTTTTCTAAAACCCGGCAGCCGTCATCTTTAAATCAGCATCAACTGACATGAAAAGGAAAAGGTCGTGATTCATAAATTATGCGGCAGGCAAAGTGTTATGACGGTAGCTATCAGAACGAAATAAGCAAACTCTGCTTATTTTTTAAAGTCAAAGATAGATTTACCATC
The DNA here is from genome assembly GCA_027744415.1 of Seira ritae. Lineage (NCBI taxonomy): Eukaryota > Metazoa > Arthropoda > Collembola > Entomobryomorpha > Entomobryidae > Seira > Seira ritae. The sequence goes on along the minus strand of JAHZNI010001635.1, from coordinate 11,351 downwards.
TACCCTGGTCCATTCATAAAAAGCCGAGGGAGTAAGGAATACGCGCAGGTTCTCTGAATTTTCACATTACTCATGAGCATCCATTTTCTTATCAATAATTTTCTCTTCAAAGCACGGAGCCGTAAAAACGATATGAGAAAATAACTGTGCCGAGAATTGAAAGAAAATGTGAATGACGGTTAGATCCCAAAATCCCCAGACCAGTGAAAATTACACTCCAGACTGACTTGAATTTAACACAAGTACTTAATCAATTACCAAATTACTTAACGCGTCAAAGCCATGTCTCCCATGTAAAATGTTTAACAAAGGGAACTAAAAATTTCAATTACCCAATGAGAAAAGCGAATATTTCCAATTCTAAATTTTCTGCATGTGCACGGAGGTGCGGTCCAAGGCATGTATCTCGTACAAATCAAATATGTACGAGTTATTGTTTGTCATAAAAGAAATCCTCTCGTAATAACAGTGAGCGCACTTAACAACAGACAAAAGTAATTCGCTAAGTAGCTCCAATTGGATAGATGGGAAAGGTGAAGGATAAAGAAAACTTCATTATTTCTCCCAATAATGGCCGAACCTTACTTACCTCACATTATCCCATCCTTGTTTCGTTCGATATGAATTCATATATCGTCTCTTGAATGAAAGTATGCATTCCTTTCGTGTTTGAAAGTCTAGGTATGCTGTAGTTGTGAGCGAGGACGGCTCTTTTCTCTCGCTAGTTCATACCCATTCCGTTCGCTTCGGTATTTCAGGCCTACCGGGGCTTGATTAATGGACCATTATTTCGGACACGAAATGACACAGTACGCACAGCATACATCAAGGATCACACAACTGGAACGTAAATGAGGAGTATGGAATATGGTATTAAAGTAAAGTAGTAACGATATTATTATTATATTATGTGGCCTGGCCTTCAATGAAGTATGTGGAATGAAAAAAGGTGAAAGCCAAGTCAGGCAAAGTGCTCTCACATTCCTACGCACACCCAAACCATATTATTGCTCATCCAAAATGAGCTGTTGTGTTCCGCCTATTTCCCCCTACAACACTTACCGCTAATGATGATGGAAGCTTCATCATGATCATCATCAACGGCAAGCAACCAGCAGCAACCCCATCCGAGAAAACTCATCATTTACCAGCAGAACCATAGCGATAGCTTGGACATAACAGCAAAGGTGTGTTCCTTTCTATCCCATCGGCGAGCTTTCCAAGTAAACCGTAACCTGGGTTTGCTGCTTTACGGGGCGATGCAAACAAATAGCACCAAACGACTTATAGTGCATACCTACTATTTCTAGTTCTACGGATGATGATCAGCAAGAGAAAGTTCCAATAACATTATTACCAGCAGCTACATGCTTACTCAACGAGATGCAATGCTATCACTTCAAGGTAAGATAGTGAGAGATCCTCCTCTACGTTTTTTCGTTGAATACCTGCCTAAAATTAATTAATTGCTTTAGATGGTCACGACTTAAACTATCAAGCGAATGGAGCAGTATGGATGCACGTCAATGCAAAACTTTTCTTCCGTCGCTTTACTTTTTATTTTACTTTCCCACAAACTCTTAATCCATTCTAGAATTTTAGATTGGATTCTATCGGATAACTTGTTCCTTCTTACCTATATCATATTACGAAAAAGTAGAGATTGGATATGGTAGAGCGGATCAAGAAAATAAAGTTTCGCCGACATGCTCCATTCCACAACGATTCGTCCTCGAAACAAAAACAGGACAAATGCATTTTCTTTTATGATTATTTCATTACAAACAATCTACCTACTATTTATAAGGGAGGGAGTGGGAGACTTCAACTTCAGTCGTCAGCAGGCGTCGTGACGTGAATAGACTACATATACATTTTTAAGTCCACAGTATTGTACTCTCTTCCACTTTCATCAACTTTAACAATTTAGGCAGTTTTAGCATCGATTTAAAATGCCAAGCCAGCAACAAGGTAAGCCTCTTTCCAGACTAGACCAGACGAAAATCAACCATCAACTAAATATCGTCAGGTGAAAGTAAGGCGAGAACCAAGTAGAAGAGAAAATGGGAATGCAAGAAGTTTTTATTTTTCTTCATATTACATCAGAATCGTTGTTTGCAATTTTTCCCAGCTACTTTCCATGCATTCAAAAGCGGAAACTTCATCTCATCTCCTTTCAAGGTTAAAAATGGAACTGACATCAAGGGAAATCTACTGACTGTTGTAGGAAATTGAGAGTTTTTTATGAGATTCGTTGTTAATATCAAAAAAAGAGAAAAGACGTAAGTTGAGCGGAGAAAAAAGGAAAAAGTAATAAAAATATTTTTACCGAAACGAAAAACATTTCTAGGGACGTGAAGCCTTCAAAGATGTTAAGTAACGTGATAGATACTTGGATTGCAGATGAAGACTTATGCTCACATTTTGATTTCAATTAAAGTAGCTCATCTTCAGGCGAAATTAGATACCGAAGAAGAGGAAAACTCAAAGAAGATTGAAGGGAGATTCGCAGAAATTACATTCTCAAGAAGCACAAAGCATTCACTCTACTTTCCACATCCGAGCACTTTTATATAAAATATGTATTGGTATATTAAAATCCGCAGAATCCGACCAAAAGAGTTAAGAATTTAATTAGAAGAATACATAACACATTACCATTACTATTACCATCGCTTTCTTCGTTGGCGCAAGGAAATTGGAAGATCTCGTAACAAATATTATATTACACTATGATGTTCCGGCAAACACACACACTCATCATGTCATCATCTCCTCAAGCACTTGAATCAACAAAGGAGGAAAAGGGGAAATGGAAAGGGCAATTTTTCTGCTGGATTTTCCTGTTCCCAGTGAAATCGTGGTATGCGCGATGCATACAAAATGCCATCTATACCAGGGAGAGTTTGTTTTTCTGGTGAAAGTGAGCTCAGAGGCTCGGAGCAATTTCATGCATAGGCAACTTAATATGCTCTGAGAGGAAGAAAGAATATGTGCTAAGTACAAATGCTACATTTTTTCCTTGCCATTATATGCTTTAAGCCTTCTCAAGATGATGATTACGATTACGATGAAAGCGAGCAGAAATGATGGAAGGCTTTTTACTACTCTGTTTGCTCTACTTTCCTCTTGCAAAAGTCATGAGTCATGAATACCTAATTGCAGTCATATTTTTCAGATACATACAGCAGCACTGCCATGGCTATGACATTGCATTGCAGTCCATCATCTTTATTATCTAAACATTCAAGACCACCCTCGAAGCTTTAGGTAGGGAGGAACGAGGAGTAAAATAGCAACAAGCCAAGCCAAATCGTAGTCTTCTTGAGCCAAGCATGAAGGAACATAATAATCAAGAACGAAGGTTGCTTTATAAAACAGCATCGCTTTTCGTCTTGTATGAAATATGATCGATTTTTTGAATGACTGTAATCAGCAAGACCGTTTCTTCCGTCGTTCAATGCGAACCTAAAATTTTTGCTACAAATGTCCGTCTCGTATCATCGTAATCCTCCACCGTCTTGCCTTTATCTCTCGCCTATTTTCGCAGAAACGCGAGATGAGGAAGCGTAATTACCACGATTTAGGATTTTACTCGGATCTAGGATAACTCGCAGAGCACGCATGACACATAACCCGAACTTTGTTAATTTGCAAAACAAAGCATTCAGCTCTAATTTTACTAATTTAACAAAGATAATGATAATAATCCGTAAATGAGGTAATATTATACGTGATGTGATCACATTAAATTACATTAAGCGTTTTGCATCACGGGCACGTGATGGGGAACCATAATCCGTTTTAATGAGGTACGAATATGTGAATTATGGCATAAATCAGAGTCAGTTCAAGAGAGAAATGACGGCGAGAAGAGAAGCAAAAAGCAGACTAAGCAAATTGGTGTAGGTCATGGTCTAGAATTATGGAATCGTAAGGATGATGATGAGCTAAACGAAGTCTATAAGGGGAAAACGAGAAACTCTAATCTATCAACCAAGTCAACAAAGTAAAACTGGATGTAAAGTAAAGCTGGATATTAACAACTTGTCAAAGTATTGCATTGAGGTATGCTCGCGCAAGTAGTAATAGGTCGCTAATTATGATGACATGAAATGAGATCCGGAAGGAACTAAAAAAGCTTCAGATTACAGCAATCGCTCCATGCGGTTAATTAAGGAAAAATAGTAGAAAGAGAATTATGCTTACCTAATTGTTTCAAATACGGAGCAAAGTGCTCCAATTCATTCTCCTGAAGCCACTGCTCCAACTCCTCACTAATTTCTTCCGACTCATCACGGTTGTCACCCTTCTTGGACCCCCAAGGGAAAGACGAGATAGATGTTGTACGTTCACTATTCCATGGAAAGGAACTACTGCTACTTGACTCTTGCCTAATTCGGTCATTATTGTTATTATCGGTAGATAAGGGTATTATGTAAGTTAAGACAGCCTTCCATCCGGCCCACGCAAGGTTGAAGCCATACACACACGCTATTGAAATAAGAAGCCCAATGAAGATCCACTGCACTGGTATCGAGTCATTATTATTACTCCCAGTATCTCCTGAAGACTCAGAAGTATTTCTACGTCTTCTCTGATGACCGGAACCCTGGGTTGCCATTTTTGTGGTTTTAAAAATTTCTATCGGCTTTATTTCTCTTTGCTTTTTAGCAAAGCTTTGTCATGGTCGAATCCTTCAAATAAACTTTCTTCTCTTTAACAACTTAACAACTACTCCCCCTTCTTTTTCTTCCGTCCGAACCAATTAGGAAATTTAAACTTAAGGAACAAAGGAGCAATTAACAAAATGAATAGATAGTAACCTTAATTCAATCAATCCACTACATGATTTTTGTTTCTTTTCCGTCTTATTGGCACAGAAAATTCAGTCAGGTTTCTTGGCAGATGCTTCATCATCAGCTGAGCTGTCAAATAAGAAAACATAATCTGACGGAAACCAAACCACAGCCACCAACACAAAATAAAACAAACTGATTTCTCTCAAAATGACAAGTCTCAAAGAAACTTAAAAGTGAGAGGAATTGAATTGAAGGTAAACAATAATTAGACTTACACAAGACGGCGAAGAACGAAAGGAACAGTAATAAAAATGTAGATGTTCAAATCCAATGCAATCCTTTATGCATACAACAACGCAAGCAAACACCGTGCTAAAAAAAATTTCACAGCTCCGAAAAAAAACCGTATAGCACGAACAAGAGTTCTATATTTTTCACTATTACGCTACTAAGCTATACAAAAGCTTCGGCTCATGAGCATGAGGTGGAAGAATTCTTTCGTCCGAGTTCTTCTATTCTATTTTCCCCACATTTTTTAAAGTGGAACCAGGCCGAGTTTCTAACTATTTAGCACACAATAACTGCTGCATACATACTTACTATCTGTTCAAGTGGCAATGGCAATTCCAGGGAAGTTTTTTGTTCGCGAACGAGGAGGAGAGCTCGTGCTAAAATACTTATGGTCCCGAGTCCCGTGGTGTGTGTGGAGTGGATTGGGTTTCTGTGTGTCTGTGGCTCTTTTTTCACACGATCAACGATAAATAAAAAAGTTATTTATTTCATTTCATTCCCGAGACCAAAAAAGCATATGGCATGAACCGACCGACCGCACTACTGCATGCATGCTGAAAAAACTTTTTCCCATTAAAATTTGTGCATGTTTTGTTTTGTTTTCTCAGCTTATTCTCCGAACACGATCAGCAGGTGCATTTTTATGAGCTTCGCTCAAAAGCACTGTCTTCTACCTTCATTCAGAAAATATTTTTATTTTGGGTACATACATTGAGTTTTTAAGATTACGTCATTTTCCCATTTAATTTTTTGTGGGATGATGTTGATGAAATAATTGTGATTGTGACTCATAATTTCATAAAAACTGTCATTAAAGCTTGTTTTTCTTTCAATTTTTTGAAGAGGAATAAGATATTTTGTGGTTGCCGGCTTGTAGGTGAAATTGTTGATTGTGAATTGCAAATTGTGGTGATCATTTGGGTATTTTTGTCATAAATACCTTTAAAAGCAAAAAATTGCATGCAAAAAAGTTAATGAAGCAGTCATTATCGACGATTTTGTTCTCATTTACACCTGTGTTTTACTTTCAAGTCCAAGGACAACTTCTTAGAAACTGTCTTCAATGTCGATCTCGTGATACTTTCAGGTCCAGGTTAAAAGATCAAGTTACAAAATTTACTGTCATAAGACAACACCATTTTGACATAATGGCAGGTGTTGATGGTACATCGAGGAAAATTAAAATGATAGGTAAAATGAGCTTGTCATGATTTATTGAAACATTTAATTTTAATTATTCATTGGTGTGCTTTAAAATTTTCATACATATAATTTCAGATATTGGGGCGAATTTGACTGATGATATGTACAAAGGCATTTATAATGGTTCGAAAAAACACGAGCCTGATCTGGAGAAGGTGTTAGAACGGGCTTGGAATGTTGGTGTGGAGAAGATATTTGTGACAGCGGGCAGCGCTTCAGAAGCAGAGGAGGCTGTTGAGCTTTGCAAGGAAAATGGTAATTGACAATTGAGTGTTGAGAGTGTGACATATTTTTTAATGTGTTGATAGGACGGAATGGATTAGAATTGATATAATTCTTTGACTGTTGACATATGACTTTGAATGTTTCAGATAGACTTATGAGCACTGTTGGAGTCCACCCTACACGCTGCAATGAGTTCGAAACTAAACTTCCATCTCCTGATGAATACATTGCGAAACTGAGATCTGTTATCGTGGATAACCCAGGGAAAATAGCTGCTTTGGGAGAATTCGGATTGGATTATGAAAGGACACAATTCTGTGATATTGAGACTCAGAAAAAGTAAGTATGTATAATGAAAGCGAATGTGTAAGATTGCCTGAAAGTCTATTTTATTTATCTGAAATTATTCAGTTCATATGTTGGTCCCACTTTTCCAATAGATATTTTACCCTACAACTGACTCAACTAGGACCACAATCGAATCTTCCATTATTTCTTCACTGTCGAGCTGCTGCAAAAGATCTTCATGAAATATTATCCAAAAATAGAGATTGCTTCCCGAGAGGAGGAGTTGTTCATTCTTTTGATGGAACCTGTGAAGAAATGCAATTATTTCTAGAACTTGGTCTGCATATTGGCATTAATGGATGGTAAATAGTTAAAACTGTAAACACATTTTCTAAGTAAATTGAAGCGGCCTTATTCTCCTCATTGTATTCTGACAGCTCCTTGAAAACAGAAGAAAATTGCAAAGTTGTTCAGGGAATTCCAATTGACCGACTTCTGTTAGAGACTGATGCGCCATGGTGCGGAATCCGTCCCAGCCATGCGTCCAGCAAATTCGTAAAGACTAAATTTGAAGCAGCGAAAAAGAATTGGAGTGAAAATACAATGTTTAAGAGTAGAAATGAACCTCAAACGCTCAAGTAAGATTTAGGATCTTTTTTGTCTACCATTCGAAATAGTTTAATCCTGTTTAGCTAATCTTTTATTTTGTATTTTATAGAAATGTTTTGGAGGCTGTTGCAGGAATAAAGGAGATGGACGAAGTTGAGCTTGCCGAGAAAGTTTATGAAAATACGACCAAGCTGTTTTTGTGACAAGATGCAAAATAAATTCAGACAAAATGAAGCTTCCTCGATTTATTTTTCGTATATTATTTTCCGTCCTATTTTTTATAATATAATGCATACGTGCATATAATATAATGCATAAAATAGTTACTAAAACTAAATCATTATCCGGTTGCGTAAAATCATTTATTATTTTCTTAATATAAAAGAAAATCTTAAGATTAGGTGTGCAAAGATCTATTGTGACTGTGATGCTAATGAACTAGAACTTGTGGATTCACTTTCATTCTCATTGACTTCCAAGACGCAGTCCATACTGTGCAGCTTTCTCTTGTCATGAGCCTGAAACATACCAATCAATAAATTAGCAGACCTGGCCTAAGTAAACCATTTGGTAGCCGTGCATTGCTTACCGTTTTAGCTATTTGTAATAAACTAGCTGCAGTGGAGCGACCTGTAGTTGCGACTAATTGTGACAGTGCACTTCTTTCATTTGAAAGCAAAAGGTACGGCTCATCATATTCCTACAAAGTCAAGCACAAATAATTGTAATGCTTCCGAGGTGAATTTCTAAAAGCTATTTGATGTGAAGAATTTTCTAGATAGTGCTTACTTGGATTTCTCCCGCATCTAAAACTAATATCTTGTCGGAATCCATGACTGTGTGCAACCGATGGGCGATTGTTAAAACCGTACACTCTGCGAATTTCTCACGAATAGTTTTTTGAATCAGCGCATCGGTTTCATGATCGCAGTTAGCAGTTGCCTCGTCTAATACGAGTATCTTGTTTCGTCTCAAAATCGACCTTCCCAAACAAATCAATTGTCGTTGTCCCACGCTAAAATTGGAGCCACCTTCAGCAATCTAAAATGATCAGCAATGGCAATGATCCATGAAGTAATATATAAAAATGAGTTAAGAGTAAGTGATTTAACACATTCGTTCATACCTGTGTATCTAACCCGGCTGCAGTTTGTCTAGCTTCTTCCGCTAAATACGAAAACAAGTCCGTAAAGAAAACAAGAGTGAATAGTGCTGCTTACTTGAGGGAACGAAACAAAATGATTTAGATTTTAGTTAACACACCTTTTCTTGCGACTTAAAAATGCATGCGATATTTTTAAGTACTGGAGCATCAGTTCCATAACGCATGGTAAAATTCTTGAAAATGATTTCTCCTTTCGAGGGCCACGAAGGAGGTGGCTTGAATACTAAATGAGAATTATAGCATTCCATTCTTATCGATTTGTCAATGTTTCAATTATTTTAAGCAAATGCATAAAGCAATTTAAAGATGAACCTGGCTTTGATTCCAGTGGAGCTTCTGGTTCAATATCGCCGTACTCTAATACCCTCTCCACGCTAACCTGTTAACGAAAACGTAAGATTTTGTTCATTTTTTAATTTGCCAAGCGCATAATTAAATACGAGCACGCTTACCATTTGGTTTTCAGCTTCCGCGGATTGCCTGACTCCCCACTATTCGATTTTTAGAAAATACAGCAGATTAATTATAAAAAGTTCTGATGTGAAATGAATATACTTGTAAACCTTTCATATTGGGGCAAACCTGGAATGCTCCCGTAAGTGACATGGCAGAAGCAATCGACAGTCCAATAACTGACCCATCTAATTCGAGAACAGGTTTGATTTAATGACATTATTTTATGTTTGTGATTGGTTTTTTGACTAGTAGTGAAAATTGGTATGCAATTAAGTACGTAAAATTATGAATTATTATGGACCTTACCGCTTTTCATCATTATGAAGCTAAAAGCTACAATACCAATATAGGCAATGCAGCACCTAGAAGTTTATAATTAATGAAGCATAAAAATAATAATAATTAAACAATTTAAATCTTATGAATCTCACCAGTCAACAAATATTCCTAGCCATCTCGCAGTCGCCAAAAATAGATACCATGAAGCTGCAAGAACAAAATTCATAATCATGTAAAGTACATATAGTTTAGTCCTCACAATATGCGACGCATCAGTCGATTTGGGATTATCAGGGACTCATACTTCTTCCGACATTCTCATTTTTTCATACCTGAATGTAAGTCTTGATGAGCATCAAACTGCCTTTCAAACTGATTTTCCACACCCATTGCTCTGATTGTCGTGAGTCCATAAATTGATGTGCTTAAATGGGAAAACACGGGACTCCTTGCTTAAAAGTTTAAAATGTTCTGTTTGAGATGAAATTTTGTAAACCTCAAATCAAGTAATGAAGTATATATGTACCTATTCCTTCTAATCTTTTCACGCTTCTCGCTGTCTTCAGGTAAAACCGTCGGACAAAATAGAAGATCACGAAAAGGAACAAGGACGGTATGAGTAACAGCGGATTATTCACACTCACGATTGTGATCACGCCAATGACTTGCATAGCAATCTGTAATCATTTAAACCTTGAATCAGTATAGTCTGGATTACCCAAACAGTTAAAAAATAAATCTTCCATTTCAAATGCTACTGACATCAACGGTATCAAATAAAGTGATTGGCAGCATCTCATCTATTATACCAATGTCCTTTGCGAAGCGATTGAGAATACGACCGGCGGGATTGATTTCAAAGAACCTCATCGCTGCCCTGAGGACACCTTGAAACAGCCTTCTATGAAGTTCAATCGATGAATTCAGGCAAATATTTAAGAAAGCTGTGTTCCTTATAAGGGATACGACAAAAAGGGCTGCTACAAGTCCGCAATAAATGTATACTTGAATGTTTCTGTCTTCCTTAATATATGTCGCAACGTGATCAACGCTCACGGGTTTCTCCGAAATGGTTACGAAAACATTCCTTGTGTCATTCATTTCAGCAACTTTGTTGATAAATGGGGCCCGACTTTCCTCCACTTTTGTCCTTCAAAAAGCAGTAGAAGCCCGCGATTAGAATAATAAGGCATCCATAAATGTTTTTGTAACTTGATATCCGGGAGAAAGTTACCAATACTGTAGCCAGTAATCCGATCCAGAGAAAAGAATTTGCACTAAGACATTCGACAACAACAAAAGAGTAAGTCCCAGCCAGCTCGCCCCAGCCGACACATATTTCCAGTACAGACCCAGTCCAATATCACCAGTTGATCTCGCTTCCTCGTGCATATTTTGTTGTGAGATCAAAGGCTCGCTTTCCCCACTACTGGTCTCGGTACTTGAGCCAGAGCCTGAACCGGATGAAATCGCGCCATAGGTCTTTTTGGGTTTCCGGAAATGCGGAAGAATTGGTCTTGAACTGTGAAAAATTTCCCATTAACAATTTTACATGAAAAACGATATCGTCATCATTATGATTCATGGTTTTACACGTACTCTCGACGTTTGTCATACTGTCGTCCATAACTTTTCACAATCATTGGCTCATCTTCCCACTCAAACTCATCCGGAAGTAATGAAGTGCTGCTTGTCAGAGCATTCATTTCCAACATGCTCATAGATGAGCTTCTTCGAAAGGTGGAGGAGGACGGATCATGGCCCATTCCTTTGTGCTTCAATGCTTGGTTAGATATCTGAAAATCCTCTGCCTTGGGCGTGTTCTGCTGCTCTTCGGGATTGATCTTTTCTGCGATGTTTATTCCTGTTTTCAGAAGCTCTTTATACTTTCCACGAGCCTCTACTTTACCTCGACTTAAAACGATGATTTCGTCAGCGGGCTTTAGGAACTGGAGTTGGTGAGTGACAAGGATCTTTGCTTTCTCCTTGAGGAGACCCATGATGCAATTTTCGAAAATGTGCTTTGCCACTTC
>JAHZNI010001634.1:0-15734 GCA_027744415.1 Seira ritae | reverse complement strand
TTTATTGCGAAATTCATACATAGTTCTTGGTGCTTTCACCACTTCCAGTTTGATGAATATCAAAGAATAAAGATTAATTATCACTACCAAGTATTTTCACTCAATTCAGTAAACCATTTATACCTTTTGAGGAATATTATGTAAGTTCGAGTTTATATTTATACCGCCAGTTGAATCAAAGAAGAGAATTCACACCGAGAAAAAATATTGTATACGTCTTAAACGATGTTGTGTATGCCAATGGTCTTAATGGTGACGTAAGTGAAAGTCAAAAATACCTTACCTTTACTTTCTTCATGAGTATGCTTTCACTTTCGTAAATAAAAAATTAAATTGTTAATTATTTTTTGAATAGTGGTACAAGCCCAAGTCCTAGTACAACTGCTGGCCCTTCCGATTCAGCGGAGGGCCAGCAACCGCAACAATCGCCACAGCCACAATCACAGCAACAACACTCTGCGTCGCCAGCACCAGTCCAGCAGCAAAAACTTGAGCCACCTGAAGAAAGTGCTGGTAGCAGTAGTAGTAGCAATAAAAAGCCTGATCCGAAGATAACCGTTTCAGCAAACTGCTCATCATCATCGGCACAGCCTCATGTCAGCAGTACAACGCCAACCGCTTCCCCTGCCACCTCGGCGGGGAAAGCGACCACGAAATTTTCAGAAGTGGAAGTCGCCAACAGACAACAAACTCCGCATCATATAGTATACAAAAAGGTGAAAGCAATGATTTCTCTAAAGAACAATCGACGTTTTTCTTGTTCTATTTAAAACAATAACTAGATCTGAATTACACGCAGATGGAGAAAATAATCGAGAAAATGCAAGACGAAACGACCGGTGTTCCCGTACGAACTGTTAAAAGTTTTATGTCAAAAATACCTTCTGTTTTTACAGGTACGATTGAGTGAGCAATAGCAATAAAAACCATTATAATCTTCACGATAAGACAGATAAAAGCCGTCCTTAATGAGTTATCGGTAAAGCGTGTCCATAAAATTCTTTATTTTACTCATAGGAACTGACCTGGTTTCCTGGATTCTTAGGCATACAGACGTAGAAGATCAGAGTAAGTGCTTTCACTCCATGCAACACATTTATTCCTTTACTAATGGAAAGTCTATATTATGGAAAGTGCCTGCAAAAGATATTATCTCTGAGAGATTTTGCATTATTACTTCTACTTTCCCTGATTCACGAAGGAAATTCGATTACATTTAAACTTGATTATCATTTCAGCTGAAGCGCTTCATTTGGCTCACCTGCTGGCAGCCCACGGTTATATATTCCCTATAGAAGATCATATTCTTACAGTAAAAAATGACTCCACGTTTTATCGCTTTCAGGTAAAATTTGTTGCAAGCTTAAATTTTATTGGTAATCGCAATTTTACGTGTAATGATAACGAGCAAATGGATTTCATTTTAACAGACGCCGTATTTTTGGCCGTCAAATTCCTGGGACCCGGAAAACTCTGATTATGGTAATATTCTTAACTCACGCTGAAAAATTTCTGTTTTAAATATAATGAAATTGAATTTTGATAAAAGTCTTTTAATATTTACCTCGAACAAAAAATCTGTAGCCGTATATTTGTGTAAGCGAACAATGCAAAATAAAACAAGACTGGAACTGGTTGATTATGAGGCGGAAAATCTTGCACGCTTACAAAAAATGTTTTCGAGGAAGTGGGAGTTTATATTCATGCAGGTACTTAATTTTCCTCTTAGGAGGAAAATATTATGTAATGTACATTCAACACTTAATGACAAATACGATAACAATTACGCTTGTAAATTTGTGGAAACTATTTCAACTTGGTGAATAGGCGGAGGCTCAGAGTAAAGTGGACAAGAAACGAGACAAGCTAGAACGAAAGGTACTAGATAGTCAAGAAAGAGCGTTCTGGGATGTCCACAGACCATCCGTAAGGCCGAAATTATTTTTTTTAAATTTTGAAGCAATTGAATGGAATCAATATGTGACCTAATTTACTTTCACTCTATACTTTCACATCATAGCCGGGTTGTGTTAATACTACCGAAATGGATATCAAGAAAGTTTGTCGAATGAACCGACCTCGACATGGGGGCTTGGAGGTGGGTGGCAAAGACGCTCAGAAAATTCCCACTGCAGCCGAGCTTCAACAACAGATCAAATCTCTCAAGTACAAGTTGGATAGACATTCCATAAAAATCTCAAAAGTTGCAGAGCTGTAAGCCACTCCTTTTAAGTCACTCGTAACCTATTCAAAATTTTTTCTAAACAAAATTAATTGAAAAAAATGTCTTTAAATTATAGGCACATGGCGTATTACGACATGTACTCGGAATATGATCCATTCATAGCTGCCCCAGAACCTTCGAATCCGTGGTTGTCAGATAGCACTGACTTCTGGGATCAGGAAAGAACAGCGTAAGTACATATTTTAATTGAATTAAAGCCTGGATCCTTTCATTTCCTACTTATTTCTATGCCTCTTTATTTCAGTAAAGACATCCCAGCCAGAAGGGTACGCAGGTGGGGCTTCTCTGTAGAAGAGCTATTGAAAGACCCAGTGGGTCGAGAACACTTTGTTAAATTCTTGGAAAAGGAGTTCTCAGCAGAAAATTTAAAGTAAGATTTGTGAAAACGAATCAATTCTCTTGCCATCACTCTGTCACATTATCCGCATTTTTCCTATCTTAATTAAATTATCTTGGCAGATTTTGGGAAGCTGTGCAAGAGCTAAAACGTCTTCCCATGAGCGAGGTTCCTAAAAGAGCGGAGGAGGTATGGCAAGAGTTCTTAGCACCTGACGCAAGCTGTCTCGTCAATGTCGACTCCCACTCGTATGAACAAACCAGGAAGAACATTCAAGATGGAAATCCAGATCGGTGGAGTTTTGACACGGCATTGGTAAGTGTATCTTTTTATCTGTTCCATACGAAAAAAATACTTTCCATTGACTTAATTTCATAGCGAGAATAACAAAAATTAATTTTTATGCAAATTTCCTAGGCTCATGTATACCATTTGATGAAGAGTGACAGCTACTCAAGATATATCCGGTCGGAGATGTATAAAGACTTTTTGAGTGGTGCCAAAAAGAAGGTTAATTTCCTTTCACTTCCTACGAAATTCAGGGGACGGTAAAAAAGATAAAAACTAAGGGCTATATGCTATCAAATGAATTAATAATTAATAATCAAAAAATGAATGTAGCTGACGAGAGATAAAACTTTTTCATTGAGAGCAAAAACTTGTTCTCCTTCTTCTGCACATCAACGCGTCTTTTCCCTAGAGTATTTTGCATACCTAACTACCTTCCCAAAACGCTACATAAATACATAATATTTAAATACACTTCAAACTAAATTCTCTTGTTCATTATATTGCACAGGGCAAACGCAATCTATTTCTAACTAAACTTGTTTTAGTCACTCCGTCTTCACCATTTCCCCGAAACTGATCCATGAAATCTTCCCTTAAAGGATATACTCGACTCTCCCAACTTTCTCTTCAATACTTAAACTTACACACTACTTTCTGAAAATCAATTTCCTATTTCCTCGCTTCCACTAAAATAATTATGTATTCAAGTATTTTCAAAACGGAGAAACAGAGAGAACGAAAACGAAACACATCACTGTCATTGTCAAAACTGTCAGACGGAAAAAGGAATTTGATACAATCATTCACGGAGCTATAATTTAGTATTGAATGAGAGAGAGAAAGCTCTCGCTTTCATTTCGTTGCAAGGGAAAAGTTTTACGATGGGTCGAAATACAACAAAGTAGGATTCATAATATAATTGTAGGATGAGATGAGATGCCAAAGAAAAAAGTTAGTCTTCTGCCACTGTGCTAAAGTAATGAAAAATTGTTCTTTGCTACATAAAAATAATGTAGGTAATATTACTTAAAAGGAAAAAGATCAGAAATCTAGAATCTAGATAGCCAGGGTTTCGTAAAACTTGTTCGTTCTTCATCGTCGCACTCCCTTATCAAATCATTATCACTTTTATCATGAAACTACACGCACGAAAGAGAGAAGGACAAAGAATGTCATGCATAAAAAATAATAATTACTTTCCCAATTAACTCAATACCACCTAAATACTTCCCCTTAAATTTATTTAATGTGAACGCAGGATGCGGGACTCTTAAGAGCTGAGCAGAAAGTTAGTTTATTTTCATTTATAAAAATCTACCATAACCGTCAAAATCTTCGTAATAATAAACCTTTTACCTTGATATAAAGGTTGTAATGTACTGTTCAAAAACAGATATTGAGTGAACTTTCTCCAGCTTTCATCTTTTTAATGCAATACCTACATACATACATACATACATAAAAACCTACCAGAAACAATACTTGTAATTTTACGAAAGATTATTATACTGTTCTGATGATCATGATTCTTTTAAAATCTCGCTAAATTATATAATGCATAATATACAGAGTTTACCTATCGCATTTACGTGATGCCGGTAGCGATTGTTGATTCATATTGAATTGCTGAAAAGTTATTGAGTAATATTAAATCAAGTATACTACAGCCGAAAAAACCAAAGAACAAAAAAATCCGAATTTTGATTTTCTTTGTTGAATAAAAAATATATTATCTATTCATTTCATAATATTAAATAAAGTTATAAAAAACTCATTTCAATAATTAATCATTATTAAACATGCCAATTTTTTGATTGTTGCTCTATTTTTTGTAGACCTCCGTGAAAGGAATACGGTCCATAGTATCTTTTTCTACCAAGAAGGATACTGAGTGAGTCATGTACTAACTTTTTGCAAAATGAAAGCGCTAAAAATCCCTAAAAGATTAATGAAGCTTAAGCAAATGCGAGCAGAATTTATGGAATACTTATGTTTTTCGGTCTAAAATACAAAAGTTGATAAATTATAATAAGTCTAAAAGAAGTATTCGAAAATGCTTTAACCGTTTTTTGCCGAGAAAGATATTGCTGTGCAATAAACACTAATTTCCCCTTTGAATCCCCTTTTTTAAAATTAGATCTCATGAATGATTAAAGTTAATTATAATCGTGACGAATGCCGTTGAAATGAATAAAATACCGTTTTGTGACTTGTTCAAAAGTATACGAGAACAACATGGGCGAATCATTGTTGCAAAGAGCTAAAAAAGTTACTGCTTTCAAAAAATATGCTAAGCACAGCAAGCAAAAGCAAGCTTCTCTAATTATTTGAGCAAAGTATATGAAATCTCAGCAATCAAAAATCAGACAATTTTAACATGCATGCTGTACTGCAACTCAGCTTTGCCATTGCATGATGATTTAAGTCACTAACACTTTGCATAACTTTGTACTTAAATGGTTTTAAAGGAGAAAAAGATGAATGCTAATAAGCAGAACTGTTCATGATGATGATACCAAAGGCAATTCTACAATGCCTTCAAAATTTATTGCAATTAAAAAGAATTAGAACATTTAAGAAAATGATTTCGAAACGTTTCCAGATATAAATGCTGTACTGTCAGGATTATTCTACTAAAATTAATCAACAAATAATAGTACATTTTAAAAAATAATCGTGTTTCCTTAAACGGCTCTCTCAGCTTGATAAAACTACATTTATTTAAGGAGATCCGTATTTAAAAAATCGTTGGTAAGACCTACAAACCCATTTTATCTTAATCGTGTCTTTCTTTTCAGAACTCGCCATATATATTTCATGTAAAAAGATTTCAATTATTTACATAGGATAGATATTATTAGTACGATACTCAACTTAATACTCGCTACATATTTAATTTTGTATTTTACATTTTTTCTTTCACTTTTTAAATTATTTAAATTAAATATTTTCTTCATATAATATTCTCCAATAATTCATTTCATTTCAATATGTGTTGAAAATTTAAGTGACGAGCGTTTGATTGAATTACGTTTCAAAGAGCCAACTTCCACAAACCCTATTTTATTTGCAACCTACAACTCAAACCTGCTTTTATTGGAAAGATAAAGCATATCGAATGGAACAAAAAGGAAAAAAGAACAAAGAACAACATTTACGTTTCTTGAATAACGGAGAACACTTTCTTGGAATCCTTTTCTGTGGCGGCTATTTTTCTCGACTTGGGCGTGTTACCGTCAGTACCTCTTCTTGATCCAAACTAAAAAATCAAAAAGATTCATTAATTGAGTATTTTAATGATTCAGTCAATTAGTGCGTGACTGACTATGTAAAACTAAATTAATGGCTTTACCCATAAACTCATCGTTGAAAGGTTCGAACGGAGGGGAGTCACTGATGAGGAAGTAGATGATTCGCTCCCACATTGAGAGATTGTGTCAGGATCTGGTTGGCAATTTCTACTCGTGAATGGACTGCTCATCATATGCGAAACTGTTCGTTTTAATTTGCTCGGAGTTTTCGTCAGGCTTAGCGCTCTGCCAACCTATGAGAAAATTTTTATTTTAGCGTGTATACACAATGCACACATTATGCTGGTTTTGTATTATAAGATTGATCAAGCTACCTTCTTTCTAGTTTTGTTCGCAAATCGGCTCGCTTTCTCCAACACGGAAGTATTTTCTGAAATATGGAGGCTTGAAGCATCAACCTTAGCAATTAAATGTTCCTAAAATAAAAGTTAGCATACATTATGTGATTGAAGAAATATGATACATGCGGATAAAAACCCAAAACAAAATTAGTGCTAATAAAACATACATAGTCCATCCTTTGAGCTGCTTCTGCGACTTGCTTCGCAAACAGTTGCACAATTGATTGCCTTGTCCATTTGAAATCGTCGGGGACGGTAAAAGCCAAAACTCGCTCTCTCAATTCATTAGGCGAGACTACGATAAAGGCAAAGGCAGGAGGATTCCTAAACATTGCATAAATCATAAATGTCGTTACTGCTGCAGTTATCCCATTAAATAAGTGAATAAAATACTCTGATTTCCTTACATATCAACAATTTCAACAACCCGCTTTATGTACGAAAAGCAAATCCATTCCAAAAATTTATATCTCTTTTGACTTGAAGGTCCTGCTAGTTGTCCAGGAAGATATGATTTTCTTGAAACCTGGGGACTCCTCAAGTTAGCCACGGACATAGCCGTGGGCATATTTTTTGATTGCATACCGCTTCGTCTTTTCACGACTTGGATATGATCCGAAAATACACAAAGCATTAGTGGATCATTTTTTTGTCCGTACATATCAGTCAGAGCAGTAACATCAAACTTATGAAGAAGCGTTCTATGATCCGATAGGAGTTCTACAGGACATCCTTCGATTTCATGGAATGTATCAAACATTGCAACTCGCGCGTCATTGCGCTTCTTTTCTTCGTTAATTGTTTGGTTCACTTGATTAATAGCTTCCAGTCCCTGTGCAATCCATTCTGAGTCGGGATTTGTCTTAGGCGTATGCCGACCAAGGTTGGTTAAAATTAAAGCGGTTGATGGAAGGCGTTGAACAGGCCGAATCATTAAGTCTGATAAAGTCTGCTTTCCACATTCGGGCTTGCCTAAAAAGGTCAAGAAATTGTTATTATTTCACGAATTCCACTCCACCCCCCAACCCGCCGATAGTCAAAATATGATTATGAATGCAACATACATTGAGCTATTTTTAAAAACGCCATAAACCGAGGTTTTTCAGTTTCACAACGAATGATTTCATTTTTCACAGACTCGAAGAAGTTGATGAAAGGCTCGTATGACTTTCGTAGATCTTTTGCATATTTTACATATATTTGGCCAATTAAATTTTCTTCGTTCCAATTCTCTAGCAATTGAAACAAATCGCGGAGCATCCTTCGATGAAGGGAGTAAATAGGAAGAATAGGCCCAAATATAGTCTTCACTTCTTGCGTGTCTAATATGCGACCACCAGCCTGGTCCTCTTTTTCACAGGGCTCCTTAAAGTTCTACAACAAGAATAGTAAAATAAAATATAAAGCTCTCATTATTATTAAAATAATAATTACAAAGCGGAAATGCGCTCAGATCAAGATGCGTTTGTATCAGTCCAGTTATTATTAAAACTCACCTTAACAATCATCATTAAAATACTGGTGTAATTTCTTTCCGTCTCAACCAAATGAAGAAATTCTATCTGCCGTGGACTCATCGTCTTAAGGTCTGTGCTTCCCAGAACTGCATTTATACGTTTCAAAATTGCAGCGAACTCAACATCAGAAACAACATCCGGACATTGATCTAACGACTTGCCACCCAAATTCAGTCTTTCAGGATCTTCGTCAACAACAACGTAAGCTGGGAAGTCGACTTGCGTCAAACTACATTAAAAAAACAATTTCGAATTTTTTGTTTCCAGAAGAAAAAAACAACAGAGGCTATGGTTTTACAAATCTTACGCAACAAGTTCTCGAATTCTTTTTCTTTTTCGCCTACTTGCCGAACCTGGTGTACCAGACTTTGGTGTGGTTCCATCAGCATCGCTAAAGTAAGCTGTTGGACTCGTGAAAGAGTTAGGAGTACCAACACTGTTGTCGAAATGCTCAGTTTGCCGCTCCTCGTTATACAAGTAACTTGATTCATCTGCACAAGCTTCAATCTGAATGGAACTCCAGAACCACTCTGCTTTAACAATCTTCGCCCTCTCTCCTTGAAAGGGTTTGAAATCCCCAGCGTCTAGGCTGTTTTCATTGAGATCATTCAGGACCTAAATAAAACAATTTTGCACATTAATAATTTGATGCAACATTCAGATTTAGACTTTTTCTTCTGTCCAAGATCGACAAAAATTATGCTATACGTTGAAGCATGAGTCAATATAATGCCTCTCATGAGCATAGTAACAAGACAATAACTGGAGTTCAAACAATCACAGACACCAAATTGTAGGCATTCTGCCATTTTTCATACTCTCCTATCCAATTCACGTAAGTTATCGAGATAAGTAATGCGATAAAAATAATCTGTAGTAAGGACATACAGTAAGCTCGAAGCGGGGCCGCTTAGACGGAGTTTCAACTCCTTCTTCACCCAGATCATTTCCCCTTTCAGGCGTTGTCTCTAGCATATTCCGATTTTCAGCTTGAGCAGTACTGCTTATTACCTAAACATAATGAAAGTACCCAAGCCAATTGTTAATTTGCAATAGCATCCTCGACATTAGAAAGGGTAAACGTTCACAAATAAATCGAAGGCAAGCAAGAACGACATTCCGATAAAGTAAACTTGCACTGCATTTTAAAGAAAATTGAAATTTTTGAATTAAAGCTGATGCGTACTTCATATTGCAAGCGTTTACATCTATCTTTCAAGAAAGCCCCACACCAGAAAGAAAAGAAATATACACGCCCTTCCACATTAAGCTCAAACGTTCTATGCACTTACAATATGAGTAACAGTTGAGTCCCTCGTAATGGCTGTTTCACCTCCATTTTCCTCGATTAATTTCATCATGTTTAATTTTTCAAGACGGTCGAAACCCTCCAGAAAGATTTTAGCCCCATAAAAGGCTTTTACTTTGAATTTTCCCTAAAGAATAGATTAATGATTTTATTTCATTTTTAAAAATTATTTACTTTGAAATTAGATTAAGTAAAAAAACCGCCTCAAAAGGTTAAGAAGTAAAAGTCACTCACTGAATCTTTCATAATTTGAAACTGAGGATTACTTCGATTATCCCAAACAAATTCAATCCATTCAGGATTCAGTATAGGACGACCCAATGCGACAGCGTCACGATATTTAGTTCCACGGCATTTCCCAGCAATCAAGTGCGTGAGAGGACCTTCTCGCTCAAGAAAAGTGCCGTCCATGTAAAGAATTTTTCTCCTGACTTCATTCTAACGACAAATCGAATTTTAATTTAATTATACAGTAAATGCAACAAAATTATCTTCACAGTTGCAAGTAATTGGTAAAGTTGTATGATTTTGGTCATGAAGATATTAATCCATTCTTACAAAGTGCTCTTTAGTTTTCAATCCTGTAACGGAAACTCTGGTATCCTTCAAAAGACGACAATAAATAGGATATCCTGAACGCGAGATGGGAAGCAATTTCTCATTGTTTTCAGCTGCCGCAATAATCACCGGAGGACCATATATCCTTGGCTTTATACTTCCTTGTCGCTTCCTCAATGCTTCAAAAATCTGACCAGAGAATTCCTCGAAAACGAAAACAGAAGAGGAATGGTCAATGGTGCCAGTCGAAAATGCATCATCAAAGGCCCGTGGTTCCAGATCCAATGCCTTCAGAAACACATTGATTAAATATTGCCATTCATTTCGAAATACATTCCAAACAGAAACCACTCCCGATTCCAGAAACATTGTAAACAAACCTTGAGGGCTTCCATAAACGAGCTATTATTCCATAGTTCGGTGCCAGATAAGTAGGCGAACTTTGGTTTAGCATGGCTGTACGTCGTCAGTCCTGGCGTCTTAAGGAGGGTGGGACTGGTGACGACACTGCAGACGCTGAGGGGTGATAGCAACTTATTCCCCGTTGATGAGTCGAATGGCATTGCGTCATCAGTGCAATCCCCAGATTCACCAGGAACTGTAAACGGGCGATCCATTATCTAAGAACTCTTGACACAAAAACAATACAAGTTTAATTACTTCTCCACTCTCACTCTCACCGACACCTCCACACATTCAATTAAAACTAAAATACGTGGGGAATTGGATGGTTGATCAACTCACATTTTTACGATACAGTGGTAGTCCAATATAACTTTTTATTGATAATTCAAATAATCGAACAGACTTATTGACGAAAATCAACTTTGTGCGAACGCAAACTAACATTTATATCGTGTGTATATAACAAAACCAAAAGTTTTGTGTGGTCGCGATCATTCTCTTCACTGGCACTAAAAAATTAATATTGTCGTCCAAGTTTATTGTCCAGTCATGGGCAACATTAAAAGCTGATCTTGAATTTTGCCATATAATTCATTCAATCAAAATCAAAACACGATATTTACATTTTGCTTTATTATATTTTTTCTCTGTTATCCAGTATTAGGATTATAGGGTGACTCGTCAACATAATCTTGCAGATAGATGCACGACACAAAAAAGTTAACAGTCAAAAATTCTTGGTCTAAGAAAAAGGCCGTAATAAGCATGCACTTAAAATATAAACAGAACACTTTGGTAGGGACAAAGTCGCTCGTTGATGTATTTTTGTGTTCAAATCTTTTTGGGCATTCCTATTGGCGGAACAAAAACGGGGAGGTCCGACAGACTTGCTCAATGTATGCCATATGCCAGCTCAATGCATTGCATTTTTTGTCTCGTCTCTCTCGATCCTCATCTCATGATCATATTTCATTCTCAATTTCATTTTCACTTCCATGAGTCATGTCATGTAGTTTAGAGACACGATTGAAGCTGCAGTGTGCCTGCAAGGCTGCAGGGCTCGCTCATTGTTGTTCCTCATTTCGTTCCGTTCGCTTGTAATTTTGTCCGTTGTAGATTGAGATCGAGATGCTTTCCCCATTGTTCAAAACTGGTCCACCCATTTCAGTGCCAGGATTTCAAGAGGGATGTAATAAGGATAAGGAAGGACCATAAAGTTACACAACTAATTATTATTATTATTATGCTTCGACCGGGCGGGACCGGATAATTAAGATATATGTAGTGATGATGATGATGAAAGTCATAAGTTTGACCATGAATCGTAGGAGATAAAACGAAATAGCTCGGTCTTCGTTCAGTGACAGAATGAAATAACAAGTAGAACAGATGCATATTAACGTTATTCTCAATTTGTAATTTTTATCTCATTTCAAAAAGCCAATAATTCGCACAAATAATCTTGTTCTGATTATTACAATTCTATTTAGCTCGTCTCGCTTTACATGCATACATTACATAGCATAATTCTGCATTAATTTAGAGTATGCATCGACATTTTTTACAGTCTTGAATCCGTACTTTCATAAAAACATACATAATAATAAGTAATATCCTAATCATATAGTGCACAAACAGTAAAAAACAACAAAGCTTCCCTCGCTTCCTTTTCTACGCAAAGGAAGGAAGGACCTGGCGAATCGGAAAACAAAAAATGCAACTCTTATCTATCTGAGAAATCGAGAAATGCATCTACATTACATCATCAGCCACGATAAAATAACAACACAAGAACAATCAACAATAACATACATCAAATTAAATTACATTTGGCAAAGGAAATGCAGAATCAGCTTAAGACGATTTAAAATCGTTCGACAATCATAAACACTTGTAATACTAAATTCTTAAAAGCAAATTCCTTTAATGAAGTCTCCAACAGGTTGCTGAATTTGAGCTGTAGGATTTCCCACAGCTAGCCTATCTTCATCGTGACATTTAATTGTCGGAGAGTTAGAAAACACATCTTGAAAGGAACGAGGACTATTTGTAATATTATCTAACACTAATGGGATCGTTGGTGGCGGTGGTGGAGCTGACATTAGGTAATTCGTACTTTCTGCTGAAGACGGTTGCTGGTTGGTTGTGGAAGAAAGCTGCTGTGGCGGGATGGAGTTAGAGATGGAAGTGTTCATAGATGTGGAATGAGAAGAAAGGCTGGTAGATGAGGACAGGACTGACGAGGATGCTGTTGATCCTGAAATTAAATTATCTTCTGTATCACCCTCACATTCATTTTCTTCTACGTCCATTGGTTTAATGTCATCAGTCAATTCAACATGTTCGGGATTGCAAACGTCCTTTAAAGTAGTGATATCCTCCTCAACAATTCCTTCCTCACCCAGGCTCTCGGAGGTCTGTACGAAATTGAGAAAACTCATTAGGTTCATGAAAATACTGCCATTTAATCTTTACAAACTACTAGCTGTCACTACTGCATTTAACTTTTACCTATCTACTATAATTTACCTTCAAACAACACTAGGTACGAGTACTTTAGATACAGGTAGTCATCAGTGCTTTCTCGCATGACTACTGACTTACTTTCACTTTGGTACAAAATGGCTAGATAATGATTTTCATTTGTTCGGTTTCACTACTTCATATATTGTATGAGGTAGATCAAAAACGTAAAATCGAACCCCATTTAATGATGGCAACTCGTAATGAATTCATCTATTGCCTCATCCAGTTTAATAAACTATTAGGTTAGCCTAAATCAATTTAAACTTTTAACTATGTTTTAATCTCATTTATTTTATGACTAACAATATCAATTAAACCTTGGACTGGTTGTTTCGGTACCTTTAATCTATTTTCATTAAGTGTGTAAGCCTCAATAGTTAAATTTTAAATTTATAACAACTACTACCAGTGTCAATAAACTAAGCTACGTTATTTGTAAATTGAATTAGAGTAACACTAATCGGGTACCTTTTCAGGAGGTCATTCTATTGTGGCGTAGTGGAACGGAAGTCTAAACACAAGTCAACTGTGGTTTGGTCTCCATTACTTACCAACTATTTCACTAGTTCATTTACGCCTTTATTTCACCTACGTATAGGTTTACTGAAACTGTTTTGGAGAAATGTCTGTGAACTTACAATCCTTTACCTTCCTGACGGCATCATGAGCTAGTAGAACCACAACCCTCCCCTAATTATATCGAGACAAATACATCATTTTTTTACAACTACCAAGTAGTTGTAAAATGTTATATACACCAAAGTCAAAGTCAAAGCAGTCAAAATATGAAGCTAAGACAAGCTTATGTAAAAAGAAAAATCTTTTATTGCATTATTGGCAATTTAAACCGATAAAACAATACATGTTTTGCAATTATTTTGCTCGAAATGCCTACATACTATGAAATAATTCTACCAGTTGCGGTCACTCTACCGTCAAAGGAACACGATGAATCTACTATTCGTAGAATGATAAAGACTAGATAATTTAACTTTCAGAAAAATGTACAAATTAGAACCCCAATACGCGGGATTTCGAAAGCTGAAAGCCCGAAAATAAACGGCAATTTTAAAAACATGAAAACTGAGAAATCGATAAACGCGACAAAAATCATGAAAAAAGAAGAAAGAAAACTTCGAAAAGGCATCATTTTAAACAGATAGAGCATCTAGCAAGGCCTTTATCGGACAGCAGGGGTAATACAGACCTGCACAGTTTTAAAAGCTTTAGTTTCATTTGACTTTCTGAAGACAGTGTTTTAGAATTGGAATATGCCATGTTCATACGTAAGTAAGGTAGACCCTCCCAATGCATGAAAATGGTTCAAAATTACAGTCACGGGGACTTGATCAGCATGGCTTGACGGGAACAAGCGTTAGAGAATGGAATTAGAGGGCCAAATGACGCCTTTTCGCGCTCATGATTCTCTCTCTAGACTATCTCGGTTCTGTCTTCTTTTTATCCATTGGTTCAAATGGCATTCGTTTCTTGTCATTAAAATTCGGAATGTTCGAGACCTAATTATGCCAGATTTTCGTAGCTTTCACAGGAGCGGGTATTTTTTCCGAAGCTTTAACACCCTTCAATTAATTTATATACGATAAGTTTAATTATTTAAATTAATGGTGAAAGTCAAGACGAAAATTGAGAGACAATAGAAAAACTTACCGCGTGCGAATTAAGGACACTTGGTTCTACATCGAGGTGAACTTTGTCGTGACAGAGTTTAATTAATCTTTCCACGCCTTCAAGTCGATTTCCTGCATACTTTGCTTCCCATGCATCAAAAAGCATGTTGTAATATCTCGGATTTTCAAAATATGGAAAGTAGGTATAGGTGTTGGGTCCAGGAAAAATGCGGGTAAAACCTTCGCATTGACTCAGCTCATCCTCAGCAATAATTAGCTGCCGAATGTCGTCAGGGTTTAGAGTCTCTATGATTGACTCCAAATACTACACAAAAAATTAAATAAAATCGAGTCATTTTCCCAACAATACTTTACAAATTAGTGTATACTAAAGGTCAACATGCTGCTGAATATTCTCACCTTATCTCTGCAATGAAAGAGTGGCCTAAACGCCATGTGTTTCTGCTTCTCGTCCTTATTCAATACAGTTGCGTAGAGTCGCTTATCGAAGACCGGAGTTTCCAATTCTAGCTGTATATCCAAGCTTTGCAGAAACTTTTTCTAAAAATGATGCAAAAGTTTCCATCATTACATTAAGTAATCCATTTTTGAAAGGAGTTAAAAATAAATAATATTATGTTTTTGCCGTTGGCTGTAACACTTACTTTTGTTTTAGGAGTAAGTTTCATACCGCTGTATCGGTTAGGCATGCAGTGAGAATTGAAGGCGATTAGTTCCTCCGCGCTTAGTAAAGTTTTCACTACGATCTCTTCCATCCTATCCCATAGCGTTTCAGTGTCAACCTCACGATCTTTAAGATACCTCCACAAGGTTTTCAAAGTCCTTCACAGAAAAAAAGTTTAATATTGAGTAAGTGTGCTTAATAAAGCACGTAAACTAAAGAAAACTAAACATAAAAATGTGCTTGTACCATTTATGACCTTCACACTTCTCAGCGTCCTCATTGTGAGTGTATAGTTCGCAGTTTTTATTTACGGAATAGTTAGTTAAATGCATGAACCGGTCGCCAACCCTTTTTGCGTCGTGTGAGTATTTAACAGGCGCAAATCGTACCAGTCCATCATTGTACATGTATATCCTACCAGAGAAAAAATAACGTTTAATCCTTTTCTTGCAATTTAAATAGAATGCAGGTGATTATGACTTAATTTAGGGTTTGTCAAGACAAGAAGACTTACTTAAGTGGATTGAAGTCGGTAACCAGAACATACAAACGGAGATCGAATTTCCTATCATTAATTAAAT
>JAHZNI010001633.1:0-13008 GCA_027744415.1 Seira ritae | reverse complement strand
TAATCTCAATGCGTACAATTTTCATTTCCCAATCATTAGTATTCTACATATACTTAATTCAAATTTCAAATCGACAGGCAATGTGATACTGATGATTTCATTTAATATCATCGAAAGACAAAGTTAGAAGTTATGCTTGAGTTGATGAAAGAAGTTAACAATTTCGATTTGTGAACTATGGCATTGAGAAATTCGACAAAAGCCAATGTCATTTGACAATATTACATATTACTATACTACTTTACACAAGAAATCCTTAAGCATTAATCAAATAACCAAAACAGCATAATATTATTTTAATGCATGAGAACGGGATTCGTCCATTGCGTGCGTGAAGTAATAGATTTTAAATAACACATAAATAATAGTAATATAGAAATTGGAATATGTTGGTTAAATTGAAGAAACTGTTAAACCTTACACTCTTCGTTCCTCACTATATCTTTATTTGAAATACATAGATTCAGTTCCTTTCATGTGTCCTGCAAGGATTTCAATATGCATTTCCAAATCTTAAAAAAGTTTATGGGTAAGGAGTCAGGCCGTATTAAAATCCTTTTTGGATAATCTCCTTAACTCAGTCGTAGCTTTTTCGGGTCCGTGTCGACTCGGTAGTCCTCTCATGGGTTTCGAGAAAAGATAGAAGAAAGAAGGACTTGTTTCCTTATAAAGCTAAGCTTCTTTTACTTTGGTTCAACCCTACTTACAGAAGAAAATGATTTACCCCAAAAAATATATCTATGTATGTATCTCTCGACAAAAGAATAATGGGGAACAGCAGTACCGTCTGTGCGTCAGATGCTTGGGAAAATGCGAAGAAATTTATACATTATTATTACATTGGTGTGTGTGTCGTCTTCTACATCATATTTATCCTTTGCTGTCTCTGTATAAAATCTAATACTCCAGGTCCCTTTGTTAAAAAAAATCTTCAATGAATCCCGTAAAGATGAATATAAATTGTTCAATGCACACACAGAGAAAAGCGTTGCAAGTCAGAGAAGCGAGTTGAAAACTTGAATTTTTCATGGTGTACTAGGAGCAGAAATCTTTGTCCTAATTATGCCATGGAAAAGGCAAACGCAGGAAAAGGACGCTTTTTTGTAGTATCTGCATTTAATGCGTTTAGTAGGTTTAGGCATGTAAGCATAATATATAGAAAAGATTTGGAGCGATACACAATGTAGAACATTGCATTGTGGCTGATGTGGATGAATTTCCTAACATTTCCATGTAAAAATAGCTTAATCAATCCACTAGAAGCATTTGTAGGGAGATGTATATCAGTTGTATAAAACAGTTTATAGCTTGCATCTTTCACGGCACGCACTAAGTTCATTCCTTTCATGAGCCTTTTCCCCTCATACAAATTTTACATTATTCTTCCTCCAGGCTCCAGCTATAGTAAGTAATATTTTTCATCCAGGAATGGAAAAAAGGCTCAGTGGAGGTGGCGGAGCTGGTGGTATTGAACTAAAATGGGTTGAGTTGAGCTAGAGGAGTACGAGCTAAACTTTACTCCTTCGCATTACGCGGTCATAGTAACTAGAACTGCCAATATATAATGTGGAGTATGTATAATGCTGGAGGGAGACATTTTCCCTTCCTTCTGCGTCTATAAAGCGGGTTGTCTTGATATAATTTTTAAAGGGAGAGGTTGACATGCAGTTAAAAGTCGAAATATACATTCCCATTTCCCTTCACATGAATACTCATATGAATGAACTTACAATCTTGCTATTATTTGCTTAGAATATTATCCAGTTCCAGATTACTCATTCAAAAATTGGATTCTGCATTCATGTAGTCTGCTACGAGTTCTGCAGGATATTTTTCTCCTTTGGCATCATCCCCATCTGTCGGATGGCTTCATAAGTACACTTTGATTTCTTTTATGAAAAAAGATAGATGAATTCAAATTAAAATTTACAGTGTTAGTTCACACATTAATTTAGTCATTGACGAATTGTCATTCCTCATTTTCATTATGCAACGCTTTGAACGAAAAAAAAATAAAATAAAATCTTAAAGCAATAAAAACTTTTCAAAATATGTTCTCCAAAGGTAAAGGTTGCTTAAGGTATATAGTCAATACGGACAAGGTCAATAAAATACTGATTACTTGATTAAAAAATTATTTGTTCCAATTTAATCATTACCAATAAATACATGAGAAAAACATTTACTTTACGCCTTAAATATAAAAAAGGTGCAATATAGGCAACAAAGAGAATTGCGAAGCTTTACATTTTATTATGGCAACAACATTGAGGAGTGAGTGGGTGCATTGTGCACGCGCCAATTTTATCATCAAACACAGTAAACATATGTTTGAACAACATAAATGTTTTCTGTCAAACTACTTTCAAGTAATGTGAGTTGAGTTTAATTTGGTAAAATAAATACTGATTTTATCGTTACTCGATAGTATTTTCTAATTTATAAGTGCCTTGTCTTTAAGCACTCTATGTTACTCATGTGAGACAAATTTTTGTGTGTATTTAAAGGCAATTTAAAGTTAAAATAAAACTCGAAAGTTAACCTGTTACAATGTATTTGAAAACTTATGATGATTGGGAAAAGGCAGCGGAACGGTTGTACCTACAGGATCCAGATAAGGTAAAATAATAAGAATTCTTTGCTTAATTAATATTTAATACCTATGCATAAAAATTTAAATTTCATGTTCACATGCTGATTTAGTAATTTTCATGCCATGCCTCGATATTTAAACATATTATTTAATTTACATATTGTGTCCCAAATTATCAGTTAAATATGCAACAAATTTCTGATTCTAATTCTGTTTTCACTTTCAGGCCAGGTACAGCATTATCTATCAACATCAAAAAGGGCTTTTCAAAGTTAAAATGACGGATGATGCCACTGTAAGACCTTCAACCTTTGAATTATACAATAATGCAATTCTTTAAATATTTGAATGCAAGAATTAATAAGAATCAATTCTGATTCTAAAAAGAACTACATCGAATTTCTTTTCATGTTACAGTGTCTTCAGTACAGATCAGAAAGTTTGCAAGAATTTAAAAAGATGGAGAAATTTGTCAACAATGTCCTTCGGCACATGGCGTCAACGGATCATTAATTAAGTAATGTTATTTAATTTGTCGTTTTGATGTTTTACAAATCTGTTAGAGGAAAATTTGAAACGAACAAAATTGTTAATGTAAGTCGGAAGTTCATGTATGCGCATCGAAATCGTAAAATCTTAGCGAATAATAAAAATACTCTCATAGTATTCCTCACTAATGTATTTTTTTAAAAGGTACGCGTCGTGGAATATCCTTTTAAAACAGTAATATTAAATTCAGTGCTAAAATGAAGTTCTTTATCTGTGTCTCGAAGCAATCAGGTTATTCCTTGTCAAAATGGAATCCCTGAAATTGGTTGGCTAGCTAATTACTCCAAAATTATAGAACAAAACCAATGGATTTTAGATACATGCAGGCATAATATGATTTGTCATTGTTGATGCAAGACACTTGTACTTATGCTAATTAAAGCAAAATATTTAGGACAAAAATTGCTCAGGACTTCGAGTATATAACCGTTATATTTTTTTAGAAACTGAATATAAATTATCTTGAACAGCTTTTTAGAGTGAAAAAAGAAATGAAAATTTGATGACACTTTTAACATCTCAAATCATACCCCTGTGTGTCAAGTCATAAAACCGACTAGTGTGTCTCCTTAAGACGGTTAGGAGTTAAAATTTAAAATGCATAGAAAATACTCGAAAATATTTTGAATTGACTTGAGAAATGCGCACACAAAAAACAGAATTTCAGCCATTGATACACTGGTCGATTTGCTTGTCTTATTTTGTGAAAAGTTAAGGTATCTACTAGTTATTCTATATATTTAGGGTTCGGTTCAGATGCTTCAATTTTGGTTTAAAAATCAAATATCGTCAATAAAACAACCAATATTTGGTAAAAGGAAACAAATAAGAAATTGCATGGAAACAGCCTAAAATTTAGGCGAACATGTCAAAATATTTTATACGTAAGCCATCTGAAAAAGTATCTTGACTTCACACGTGGATACTTTTTCATGAACAAGACAGAGGAAATGCATTCAGGATATTTATTGTATTAGATAAAACGACAATTACAAGTAAATGAAACTCATAAACCAGTCTTTCAACCATGGTTACGATTAATTAAAAATTATATTTTGAATTAAAGGTTAAAGTATATTAAAGTCAATGTAGATGATGTTCTTTAGCTCCACAACGAAGGAAGCCCGGGTAGCCAAGTAGCCATCACATCAGCCATGACCCATGACAACTATAAGTGTCGTCGGTGATATATTAATGCAAGCTTCATACCAAAGTCTGCATCCCACTCTATAGTCTACGTCTGGATACATACGGTTGTTTTGTTCAGGGCTCAATTGGAACGTGTGATCGTAAGATCTTCGTACATTATAGCCATTAAAAGCGCAAAGAGTAAATTAAGCTGTTAAGAGTGCAAGAAACTATATTTACTTCGAGGATAATTATCAAAACAATTTTGTATTTCGGCCAGCATAGGTATTCTAACCAGTGAAACTACTTTCACCAGTCAACTTTCACCTACAAGAACTTTTCTTCTTGCATTGCATAGGGACTTTATTTTTATTAGTGAGAGAAAAATTGAGGGTAACGGTAATGGAC
The DNA here is from genome assembly GCA_027744415.1 of Seira ritae. Taxonomy (NCBI): domain Eukaryota; kingdom Metazoa; phylum Arthropoda; class Collembola; order Entomobryomorpha; family Entomobryidae; genus Seira; species Seira ritae. The sequence goes on along the minus strand of JAHZNI010001633.1, from coordinate 8,330 downwards.
GGTATGTTGGGATAGCATCAAAGCCCATGTATGCATGCTTAATAGCATCATGAATGAAATTGACAGATACACGGACCACGCCAGATAAAAATGGAACGTTTGAATAATAAAAAAGTGGATTAATATTTTCTCATTCTCCTTGCATTTTGTTCTGCCCTGCCCGCCTGGTGCAAGGTGGAAGTCGACGGATTTTGTATTTCATGTTCATGCACGAATCTCGTTCTCTTCTGACTTGTTTCTTTGGCACGCAACCCTAGAATTAGGTGTCCATTTAAGAAGAATGAACTCAATCACCAAGAAAATATAATAAACATAAAAAAGTAATAACTGTTTCTGGTATAAGCTAACATTCTGTTTTGGAAAGAGGAAAGACATGATAGTCTGAAATGCGTGAGCTTGCTATTGCTCTCGTCCAAACTATATATTCAATCCGGAAAGGGTTTCACCGGTAAAAATGCTTTCACCGGCTCCAGCGGCAGATACATTGGGAAATTAAATGATATTCATTTTTTAAATCCATCACGGAAAGATGCACGATAAGAAAATAGTTTCTGTGCTACTCCACGCTTCCCAGCAAAATACACCAAAAGTTATTATTAATATTGCATTGCATGTTTATGTATCGATGCGATAGAGTTTTATCTCCCCTAAAATATAGAGTTTGAAACATAAAATGAGATTATTTTTGGAAGAAGGTATTATTATGGCCGTGCCTAGTGTACGTTCATGTGTCATGTCAGGTGTCCATTTGACATCCATGTATAAATACAGGACGGACCTTTGGTTCATCTTTTCACTTTGTATCTTTTCCAAGGAGCGGAAAGGTCGTGAAGTTTAGTCCACTCTCGAAATAGAAATTTGAAAAATTTTGTGCGAAAAGAAGTATAAGATTAAATATTTTGAAAAATAAAATTAAAAATGGAAAGATATCGTTATCCTATTCCACAAAGTGCTGGTGTTGATTCCCCCACTGATGCTAAATCAAGGAAAGCAGATAATCAGCAACAACAGCGGAAGAAACATAGGCGGAAACGCGGAGCACCGGTTCCTAGAGATTTCACTTCGTTTCTAACAGAAGGCTCTATGTTCTTCAGAGTTGGTGACATCCATAAAGCGCTGGAGTGCTTTAGCAAGGTTTGTACAGCATTCAGAAAACTTCTATATTGCTAATTCATTACGTTGCATTTATTCATAAGGGTTTCACATCTCTCATAAATTGACTACATGAAAACTATATGTATGTAGACAGCAAGGGAGGTTTTCAGTATGGAGCATTTTATTTACCGGATTATTACCTTGGTGCTTAAATCCTAAAATTTTGGTTAAAATCTTGATATTCAACTGATGTATTATTTATCAACCATAACAACTTCAAGGTACGACTGTTTTAGACAATTGAAGAACCACTGCTGATAATTGATAAGCAACCGACTTAGTTTAGTGACTATATTTATCCAAAACACATTTATCCGACTCGCTTTAAAAGTACTGATCTTTATGAATCCTAAAATGTCTTGTAGAAGCGTTTTGCTGGTTAAATATGTTTTTGAAAGTCGTAAGTATCAAAACTTATGCATGCATCGCAACTTATGTTATACAGGAGAGATCTTCAACTCTCCTTTACAAACAAACGAAAATTAAACATTAGACTTGCTTTGTATGACTGTTTTAGACAATTGAAGAACCACTGCTGATAATTGATAAGCAACCGACTTAGTTTAGTGACTATATTTATCCAAAACACATCCAAGTAAACACAATTTATCCAACTCGCTTTAAAAATACTGATCTTTATGAATCCTAAAATGTCTTGTAGATGCGTTTTGCTGGTTAAATATGTTTTTGAAAGTCGTAAGTATCAAAAACGTATGCATGCATCGCAACTTATGTTATACAGGAGAGATCTTCAACTCTCCTTTACAAACAAACGAAAATTAAACATTAGACTTGCTTATCATATCATTTCCATTGCTTTACAAAGTTCTTTCTCTGCGTTGGGGGGTTATGAAAACACGAAAATTATTTTTATAAAAGCTTTCTCCAATTATTAGACTCCTCTTCATTTCATTTTTTGACTGCCAGCATAAAGGAAGCGATCCAGTTCCACCGTTGTTCACTCTCGTCTCAGGCGTCCTTGCACTGCCTGGCACGCGTTGTTTATTCGATAGATCTCCTATAGTAACTTCTTGTCATGGGCTCCTCTTTTAGGGACAAGAAGCCTTCCACTCAAACTGATAGCCCTCTCGTCGTAACTCGTCAGCAATCAAATAGCTTAGCAGGGTTCAGAAAGTCCGACTGAATGTGTAAGTAATGGTATGCTTTCACCGAGAGTCCAGCTCATTGCGTTAAATATGTATTCGGCTTTCCCTTATGATTTATCTAATGAGAATACTACACAACGATATTTTTATAAGTACCTCGGCACTTATGATAAACATGACTCGGATTTTTATTGATCCGCTGATGATCCCTTTCATGTTATATATGCCTTTCCCTATAAATGTTCTACTCAAGTGGTTTGGTTAGGCGAGGCCCTCCTTTTTATTGACAAAATCCTTCAAACTGGAGCATACAGGTAATTACGTATGCAGCTTTTGCAGATAATAATGGATAGTATTCTTCTGGATAAAATATGAAATAGAGGTTTTGCACAATTAAGCATTGTACCTTCGCTATTGGCATTTCATTATCCGTTGTCATTTTTAGTGAAGTCACCGCGGTTGATAGTCGATCCATTTAGCTTGGTTAAAATACCTTTCTGCGCCAAAAGCAAATTAAAGCTGTACTTTTCCGGTTATAATGGATCTGCAAATACATCCATACTTACATGTCATAACTGCAATTTTTCGATTGTGCAAGGTGCAAGTTTTTCATATCTACTCTATTGATTTCGTCCAACAATAGAGTCAATTGCGAATGTCTCAAGAATAAAAGAAGTTTGGAGAAAGTGATTTCAGGAGAAAGTGTTAATTTTCTTGTTCTTCAAGAGAGAAACGTCAACTTCACGCCGTAAACAACTGATTTATTGAGTAGCTACTTCCATTGTAATTCTCTTTAGGGGTTGCTCAGTCAGTGTTTGTGGGTGGCGTGCAAGCCCAAACACAAAAACTATTTTCTCTCAAAATCATTATTTTTGTTGTAAAAGTTGGTGTAATGGGGACTGGATTTGTTCACACCTATGTAAAATATGCATAATATAAGGTAGGAAAGTAATGGATTTGAGTGTGACAGCAATGCACTTCTGCAGAAAATGAGTACTACTTTTACCTTCGCCCAAATTGCTTCCACCGTTCTCGCGTCTATTACTAGCGGTGGTGGAGGAACTCCTAGATTTTTTGTTGGCAGTAATAACGCATCGAACATCTCCCAATTCAGTCTTAAGGGAAGACTAGACCTCAGCTTATGGAAAAACATTGGAGATGATGAAGAGGAGGAAGTTGATGTCGACACGGACGAAGGTGATGAGGGTGGAGGGAAAAGAGATGGCTCCTCGCCACAGCCTCCGCTGTCGCCACTTTTAGCACCGTTGCTTCCGGTAAAAAAGAAAGCAGAAGAGGATGGCGTTGGTGTGGGAGATGGTAAGATTACGCTTGTGCCTACTCAAGGATATTGCAGGCCACTTTCTCCTCGACCAGGTACAGTGGTTGCGGGAGAGGGAGGCGTGTCTAACAATGATGATAAGAGGAAAGGGGAAAATACACGAGAAAATGGAAATGACTTTATGCAGACATTGCCATCATCATCAACCTTCCATTATAATGTTAAAAAGGCGATAGAACTAGGGAAGAAGAGTCCGTGTAATGGTAACTGGTCGAGTAGTGCACGGGAAAGCACTACACGAGGATTGCGACAACAACCAAACTCTGACTCAATTCAACTGAGGAAACCACAGGAGCAGCTGCCACCAATTCCATTAAAATCTCCTCAAACACCATCAACATCATCAACGACACAGGCTTTGTTGAGTGGATTTATTGGAAGCTCGGGATTGCTGAGGAGCCCTCAGTTACAAAGTGGAAGGGAAAGAGAGAGATTGGAAAAGAAGGTTGAGTTTGTAGTGATGGAAGCGAAAAGTACGGAACAAGCGGAATCCACTCAGCAGCAAAAGGAAGTAACAACTGTACTTCCCTCTGAAAAGCGAGACAAGAGGGCTGGAAGTGGAAAAGGTGAATTATTAAAATTAATTAATAAAATTCATTATAAATTATTTAAGATATAGTATTTTAATGATAGTTATTCACTTTTAGATGGGCCAGTTGGAAGGAGATCTCGCAGTGGCTCCGCTGCTCGTCGGCCATCAGCTAAACCTCCAACAACTGATATTTTGCAGGAAATTCGTAAAATGTCGCTGGCGTCTCAAGATGCCCTCGAGGAAAAGAAAAGGGCTGCTGCAGCAGAATTAGGATCTGCTCCTACATCGGGAAGAAAATTTGGAAAGAAAAAATCAAAACGGAGGAAACCTCGAAAGATGCGACTATCCATCAATTTTTTGAGTGGAGAGGAATACGTGATTGGAACATTATTAGGGGAAGCTTCATATCAAATGAAAGTGAAGAAGCAGCCAGAGGCCGCGCTGCAAACTTTGAATAAGGTTTTAAATAAGTACCAAAACGAGTCAAGTTTTACTTTCTAGGAATTTTTCAGGAATGAAATTAGTGCGGCTAATTTATCGATTGCGGAGAAAGTCGTAAAACAGTCTATGCGACAAATTAGCGTTGATTTCCTACCAAACTTCCTTTGGGAAATATTATCTGCACGCAAAGCATTTTTTGCAGAAAAAATACAAACTATTTTGCTAATTACACTCGTTCCATTTTACTCTCTATCTAATTTTGTAGGCCTTGGAAATACATCCAAACCATAAGGGAGCTCTGGTAGCGAGAAGTCAATGCTACCTAAAGTTAGGCGATGCGGAGTCCGCTTTGGAGGATGCAAAGCTTGCGTGGGACCCAACAAACCCGAATGACAACTACGTGCAAGGCTTGTACCAATATGCGGAAGCTCTATATCAACTGGGTGAATTTGAGAAAGCACTGATTGCCTTTCACCGTGGACACAGGAGCAGGAAGGATATGGATGGGTTCCGGATTGGAATCCAGAAATGTCAGGAAGCGATTAAACGAGCGATAGGTGGGAAAACTGCTACAGCCATACCAAACTTGGATCAGGTTCTACCGCTTATACAGGAGTTGGAGGATACAAAAGCACGAATTAAACAGGATGAAGAAGAGGAGGGCCAGGGAGGAAGAGGGAGAAAATCACGAAGTGATGAGGATGACACGAAGCTCCTAAAAAGTATTGCAAAGTACAGGTGCGGAGAAAATAGTGGTATTCGTTTGAGTGGGCCCATCGAAAGCAAAGTGAAGTCGAGGCTCATAACGAGGGAGTTGATGGGGCAACTGTATTTGGACAAATCGTACCTGAAAAAGTTCATCCATCGGCCAGGTAAAACATTAAAAGGGTGATAAATGGCTTTCTCTAAACTTGCATAATAAAAATGAGAATGCTTGTCCCGTTGATCGATTTTGCGTGCGAAGAGGTGATAAATCAACAAGGATTGGCCAAGGGATTGCGTGACGAGGCAAGTGATGCTCTTCAATATCTAGAGTCTCGTGAGCACTTCTGGCGACAACAACATCCCCTGTATTCCAGGAGAAATTTTCAGACCATGCTGAAGGCTCATGCTCATGATGTAGCGTGTCGGGAGGTAAAGAACCTACATAAAAATGAAGCAAAACTCTCTTGCCTATATAATACGCTTATTGGAATTGGAATTGAAGGAATTTTTGACACATTTTTAGCAATCCGTCAGCGCCGATCCAAGTATTGCTAAGTATTTGCATAGACGAAGTTCTGTATTGACGTTAGCAGATGCTGATGAAAGTGGCTCTGTCATAAAGCGGCAATCGTCTGAACCAAGACTTGTTGGAAACGCAAGAAGAAAGTCTTTGGATTCCAGAAAGGCATCAATAGAGAGAATGAGTACAGTGACGGAGAAAGTCAAGAAAAATTAAAGTCATTAGTCATTATACACACTATATATATTATACACTATTAAATTGATGTCAATTTATTGATTTGGAATTTTGAATCCAATTTCAGTAAAATTTAAAATTAATTAATAGCGCTGAAACAACAATTGCAAATAGGCTCCATTCAGTTTTACTTGCTGTCGCTGTTGTTGATTCCGTAGATCCTGTTGTTCCAGCAGAGCTAGACTGCGAAGAAGAGTCTGACTCGGAGGTTGTTGTCGAAGTCGTGGGTTCTGTCGTTTGCGTGTCATAAAGTAAGAGTTCTATTGTATCAATCAATACCTGACCACTGCCTGCAGACACGTCAAAGTTGATGTACTGAAACACAGAAGTTTGAATTTAAAAAAAAAATTATATCCAAAAAAACATTTTCGGTATCGATACTCGATTTTTAAATGAAATTACATGCTTTCTCGAAGTTATTATCTTATCCAAGTCCACAAAAGTTCCCGAAAATTTCCCCTCCGTGTTTTCAGTCGCCGTAATAATTTGAGCGATTTTACATGCTTCACAATCCGGGTCATAAGGGCTCTCTTGGATAGTGATATTGATCTTTGCATCTCCTTCCAAGTAGGCGTATATCCAAATATCGCGCGCTTGTTGGTCAATCGCAGAATGGTTTGCATTTCCTAAATACTGCAACCTACAGGATGGTCGGGAAATGCAAGGACTCCAGTATCCCGAGGCAGATGCATTAGACGTAGCCACCTTTGGATTTAATGGACATCCGTAAACCCAGGAATCTTGGTAGTCTTCAACGTAGTCGCATTCAACGTCCCATAAAAGCCAATAGTCATCTGCCTTATCCAATGAAACAACCTCGCCATATTCAATTGGTATTTTTGTGGTTGGTGCTGGTGGTTCAGTGGGTGTGGTCACATCATCTCCAAGATCTACTGTGATTGAATCAATCAGTAGTACATCGTCCGTAGAGGGGGTAATCATAGTGAAATTTAAGACCAATGCGCGGCTTTTATCATTCAGGTCAATGGTCACATCTACCCAGCCAGTTTTGTCTCCTGAAATTTTTCCAACTTCTTGCGAAAATTCTTCCTGAAGGGGATTGTACTTGCTCGTAATTAAAATTTCAGGTTTTCCTTTCATGTACATACTGAAAGTCAAGCTCTTGGCTTGGGGCACTCGATCTCCTCCATAAAATTGGATCTCACACTGAAAAATGGAAGTAAAAAGTTACATTAAACGCACACAATTTCATTCAGATTAAGAGTATTTAATAAATTTTACCCGCTGGGCTGAACAAGGGCTCCAAAAACCCTCCTTTTGTGGATAAACATCCTCGTCTCCTGCCAGATTAACTGGGCACCCGAAAACCCATAGATCGTTGTAATCTGTGCTATAGACGCAGGAAACTTCTAACCACGCCTTAGACAAGTCGGAATTGACATCCAGCACAAATTTTTCCGCTGATGCAAAATAAGGCAGGGAAAGTCCCACCAGGAAAAAGTTTAACCCAATCTTGAAGTTTAACGTAGCCATTTTCCTTGATTTCAAATCTGTAGCTTTTTCAAAACCTCTTTTTACCAACTTCAGCAATAAAATATCCCCAGCCTTTTGGAAAATTATTGATGCATAAAAGTCTGTTTTCTTATCTATGAGAATCGTATAATAATGATCTTGATTCGGAGATGATTTTTACGATAAAAAAATATATCAATCATACTGTCACTTAACTTATATAGCATATATATAACATACATTGATATCTACTTAGTTTCATGTGAAACATGGCTTCCTGGTGATGTTATCGATTACAAGTTTTTCTATCGATAAGCTCTTAATATTCCATAGCCAATATGTTATGTGACAATCGAGATACTAATATACTCGTTATCTTCTCGTATGTAGGTAGTTCTAGTCGATCATGCATTATGCAATGCAACGAACCCATCATGTCATTTTTTTATTTGATTTCTGATTGCTGCAAAATAATAGCTCTTCCAAAAAAGATGAGAAAAATTGATCCAGGAGGGCACAAGATCAGTTGTAAAATTAAAAAGACAATTGAGATATGACATGCGTCATATAAACTCATATTCAAGTGCTGTACTCATGAACATGAGTGTGATAACTGAATGACATAATAAATAGATGCATGTTTAATTAAATGTCATCATCAATATCATTCGGCTCTAATTAGAAAAATATTTTCGTTATTAGTCTTTTAAAAAACTTTTATTTTGAAATGCTACGCTACTTGTATACGTTGTAAGAAATTATGCTTATTTACAGTTTTACAATGCTTGAATCAATAATTTCGCCTCATTCGAGGCAAATTAG